>JANAVB010038018.1:19344588-19466288 GCA_029216955.1 Iris pallida | reverse complement strand
TCTGATTTCTAAATGATGTTTCGTTATCATTGATTGTAACATATGTACCAGTATCTGTTAGATAGGTTTTACAAATCGATTTGGTTGTATGTTCATGTAGTGGATTTCGAAACATGACTGATACATTGTTCTCTATTAATACCTGAACTAATTTTCTATCCTTAACTGTTGCTAACCTGAGTTTTAATTTAATGTTAGATTGCATATGAAAACTGGCATGGGCTGTTAAACCTGAGATTGATCCTAAATTTCTGAGAACCTAATATTAACTGAGAGTTGAATGAAAACATGAGTTTTGTTGTAAATAAATGAGAAGGAAAATGCATTCAACTGAACACAGACACTTGAATATCTGGACACATCACACCCATGAGCACAACATGAATCCACTGATTTCCTAATTCCTAATTGACACAGACCACTGCCACAAGCACACACACCATGGACTGGTTTTTCCTTCCTCATTAACTGAGCTATGACTCACTATATTTCCTCTATGTCACACACAGATCTGAGAATCTATTGACACATTGATTGGCACTCATGCACACTCCACACTTACACAATTGCATTGACACACACACATTAATGAATTTTGCCATGGTTAAATTCCATACATGGGCACTTGTATTTCTTAAATGTTGATTAGGAATTTCATGCTAGATTAGATTAATGACTTGGTGCTGAGATAGGGTAAATGGATTCGAAATTTGCTTGGGACTTGACTAAAACTGGAAACCCATCCACTCACATTCCATCCCATTGACAGTCCCCCTTGCTTCCTTAACAGTCCTAATTTTAGCCCCCTTAAACCACTCTAAACCAGCCCTTTGTTAACCTATACCTGTCCCAAAACCTGTCCTAAACACCACCAAATTCAGTCCCAAACATAGCTCTATATGCAGTCCATTGCAGTCCTAATTTCAGCCCATACACCATCCCATTTCAGTCCTAAATTCAGCCCCATATACCACTCCTTGACAGTCCAATAAAGGCCCCAAAATCAGTCCTAACATGCCTAACATTTGAGTCCCTAAACACCTATATGTGGCTGTCCCCAATTGTGTAATACCTGTCCATTCATGCCCCATTTAACCACCCCTTGCCATGTTTTACTTAACCATCACTCCCTCTTTACATTATACACCCTCACTAACCCTTAGCACTTGTTCACACCCCCTCTATATATACTTTTACTTATAGTTACCTTGTATATATAATATATATATATAATATATATATATATATGTATGTGATGAAGGTATGCAAGAATTGTATGTAGCCTAATATATGCCTATAAGTATAATATGTGGATAGCTTATAATGGTTTGTGATTGGTGTGTGATTTCTAGCCTAGGCTTGGTTAGGCCTAGTGAGACTTATTAGACTTGTTTGGGTTAGGTTGACCTAGTTTGACTAGTGCAGTTGGCTAGAGCTGACCAAGGATTAACTTTAGTCGAATTAGACCTAGACAACATGCAGATGCATTGTACATTCCATATATCACCCTCTGTATATATCTTGATTTGTGTTTCTCTAACTAGGAGTCAGGTACCTCATCTCGGACAGTACATTTACTTCAGACATTCAGATACCAGACGAGTACATTCTCTGAACATTTCATAACTTACTTAGAATTATATTCCTGCTCTAGTTTACCTTATTTGATGCTGTCACGATACTATCACGGATTGGTACTATATGGATCCCTACATTGAGATGTTATCCCCCTCGGGAGCATCGGATACATTATGTCATGTGTTTCATGTACATCGTACATTCCTCGCTCTCATGTTATTCATGTTTCTCATGTGCATCATGCTCGTTCATGCTCGCTCGTGTACTCTCATGTGCTCTCATGAATCGGTAATGTTTCCCATGTATCTCATGTATAACCTATATTGTATGTGCACTCATTTATGAGCCTTCATGTGAATTTTATATGTACCCCTTTATGGGCCCCCATGTGAACTTCATGTGCACTCATGTATGAGCTCTCATGTATACTTCATGTACACCCATTTATGGGCTCCATGTGAATACCATGTACGTAACATAACTTGTTTGGATCCTTGTGTATTGATTGGGGTATGGGAGAGTATAAATAGTCATGTGAACAATTCCAAAGTAGTATAGCCATGTACGCCTCTTTAGTATAGCCATGTGCAAATCAAGCCGTTCACATGTCGACTTTGTACTCTAAATTACTAGTCACTGGTAGCTCTCTACTTATAGTAGATATTTCTATTACAGTTCTCTTCTTGTTTACATCATGTATTTCTTTCAGTTTCATGTATCGTACTCTCTTGCATGTTTATATTCTCTAACCTGTTATGATCTGCGTGAGATGTATTGTGCTCGCTCCCGTCCTGACTGGACCTGTTGAAAATTTTACAGAGGATGATGAGGAACCCTGCACCCCTTACTTTGGAGCTTGCCTAGATGACACTCGCGACCTGGACCCCTGGGGAGGTTCAGGCAGCTGCTGAGGATGATACCCCTTGCATATTATAGATAGCTTAGACTGTTTCTTTTCATGTTAGCTGTTTCTTTTTTTAGAGTTGTATATTCTAGAGATGTTGAGACTGGTATTTGATAAGACTTGTTATTTCACTTGAGTTGTACTTCAATTGAAGATTTTCTTATCTATTTTATCGTGTTATATTCTATCTCTAGATTGTGATTGAGTTGTACCTCTGTGTTGGCCTCCTTATGGAGAGTATTTTATGTTAGTTAGTTATAGTTCATGACCTAGAATAGCGTTCTACCGCCGACACTGCGGCGTAGGCTGGGCGCTGTTACGTACTCGTACCCTCACGGTGGGTGCGGGTCGTGACACGTTTTTAGTGGTGGCCCATGCAGGTCGAGTTTGTGTAGTGGTGGTATTCGAATTAGAGTATCACTACAGCCTGCAGTAGGATTAGGATTATTTTGAGGTACTCAATCACATTAGGAAAAAAAACTTTTAACTGGATTCCTGTCATCTAAATTCTTGATACTTCCTTGAATAACTGTCCTCCCTTGAATTATCGTTTCTATCTCAGTAGTGATTCCTTGTTTGATCTGTCTCCAGGATGGTGATTGAGACACGATCGCATCGCTCTGGCCCAGCAGACGCTGGCGAGAGGCCTACCACCCCTCGCCTGATTGTGGACACTGGGACCACAGCACCCCCTATTTCTGCTCATATAGGAGTTTCTGCAGCTTTTGAGAGTGCACATCCACCTGTCCGGAGGTCTTCCCCCGTCATTCCAGATATGTACCAGCAGAAGTTACCTTCAGGGACAGTAGATGCGGCTCAGATGTTTACCCTCTTCCAGCGATTTTTGGAGTTTCAGCAGCAGATACAGCAGAGCCAGTCTGCTGATATCCGACAGAGCATACAAGATACTCACCAGTTGGTCAGGACGACAGTAGAGCTAGTGGCTGCTCAGCCACAGGGAGGCCAGATGCAGCCGTATCAGCCGAGGACTCCAGACATCCATTCCTTCAAGAAGATGGGACCCCGAGACTTCAAGGGTACAGAGGGCATCATATACGCTGACGATTGGATAGAGCACATTGAGGAGATATTCCGATTGGCACAGATACCAGCAGGATTACAGATCGAGGCAGCCGCCAGTCAGATGCAGGACTTGGCCCGTACCTGGTACCAGACGGACCCAAGGGTTGGTACAGCCGGTCAGACTTGGGCAGCGTTCAAGAAACTATTCAAGGAGAAATTTTTTTTGATACAGCACTTCGTGCTTTGGAGGCGCAGTTCGAGAGTTTGGTTCAGGGAAACCAGACCGTTGAGGAGTATGCTGGAGAGTTCAGCCGTTTGAGCGGATTCATTGAGGATCTTACTGAGGCCGGGAAGGCGAGAAGGTTCCGCAGGGGTTTGATCGGAGAGATCAAGTCATATACCAAGAGTGACCGCGATGCCACTTTCGAGCAGATTCTGGTAGGAGCCATGACAGCGGAGGACGATTTTGGACTGAAGGAGAAGAGGATGCGAGATACTCAGGGAGCTAGTGGCAGTACGGGCTCGGCCAAGAGGCCCCACCTACAGTTTCAGCAGCAGATGCTACTTCTACAGATTCAGCAGCAGTACCAGCAGCCGAGGGTCTACTTTCAGCAGTGGCAGTTTCAGGACCGTATACCCTTCATGTCGGTGCAGTAGCCGCAGATGCAGCAGCAGGCCCCGGGACAGCAGCTTGTCATTATTTGTCCCTTCTGTAAGAGACCAGGGCATGATTGGGGCGAATGCCGAAAGAGGCTGGGCAGATGTTTGCTTTGCGGAGGATCCGATCATCGTCTGAGAGAGTGTCCCAAGTCATCGGGATAGACAGTTCAGGGAGCAGGAGTTAGGGCTCCGGTAGGCCAGCAGACGGGATTACCCTTACCGACTCAGCAGCAGAGGTACATGCAGCATCAGCAGCAGGCCAAATGAGGCCAGCAGGAGCGAGCTTTCGCCAGGACAGTCGAGGATGCTCAGGCCAGTAGAGATCTTGCTGCAGGTTCCATTCTATTCGATTTCCTTCCCGCAATTGCCTCTTACGACTGCCTTGAAATTTTGATTCCTTCTGTTCCTTGTTGATTTATCAATTTTGTCCTGTTGTTCTTGTGTGATGTTTAATTTTCTTCTGAGATGAATCATATGGGCTAGGTCACCTCAGTTATGGAATTTAGAATCTTCGATAGTCATGTTTAGCTGGCATAGTAAGGATATATAGTCAGATTTAGGACGTATTTCTCGGGTGTAGGAATTTAAGGTTTTTGCTGCCAAGCATGCGGCTATGCAAAAATTTTAATTACCATGATTCTAGAGGTATGTGCCTTAGTCGAGGACTCTGTGATTATCGTAGCCTTGCTCACTAGCATGACGAAGGTTCTGAATGTCATGATTTTGGACAGACGCATATGATTATCTGACGGTATGTTTGAGACTTTGATTGTGGGGTGTTTGACCTAGAAGAACTACTACCATTTTAATTTCGAGGACGAAATTTTTCTAAGGTGGGTAGGATTGTAACACCCAGTTTCTAAAATGAGGGTAATTTTGAAATTTTATACTTTAAATTATTTAATTATGGTATTTAATTAATAATATGATTTTCTGGTGATTTTTAATAATTTTTAAACTATTTAAAACTGGTTTAAGTCATGACTTGTGATTTTGGTGTGCAGCTAGTGAAACCGTAGAGACTGTCTGCCCTAGAGCCTAGCCATATGATTAGGGTATTTTAATTATTATTTTAGCCTAGAGGGTATTTTGGTTATTTTAGAATTTATTTGAATTTATTATGATTTATGAAAAATTGTGTGATTTTAATATTAAATAAATATTGCTATGTGTTATGTTAGCCTTGACTAGTTTGAGACTTGTAGACTAGCCTAGAACCTAACCCTAGCTATGGTAACCCTAGCCTAACTAGAGTTAACCCATTTTAGTCATTAGAGATTGGTTTTAGAATGAGGGGATTTGGTTTAGTGAAATTAAGTCATGACTTATGGTTTAATGTAATGACTTGTGATTTAATGACTTGTGAATTGAACCATAGGCCCATGACTTAAGCCCAAACCCCAACAAGCCCACCCATGGCAGCCAACCTAGGGTTCCATACCCTATTTAATGCCTCTTCTATTTGTTCTTGCCTCTTTTATTATTTTTCTTCTCAAGCTTGGAGAAAGAGGTATAGCCATCTTCCCCAATCCATAACTTTTCAATTTTAACTCCTTTTTGGCTCAAACCACTTGCATTAGATTCTAATTGTCTCCCTCTTGCTGTTCATAGAGGACAATCCCAGTCATGGGGCAATTTGGAGAGTTTGGCTAACAAGGAAAAAACCCCCTTTTGGAGCTTTTCATTAGAATTTTAACATATAGGTAAACCCCTATTCCCTCCACCAAATTTAGTTTTTCTTGCATGGATAGGAAGCCCTAGGTGTCCCCTAGCAGTAGGTATTGGATTTGTGTCGTTTCATGTCCGTTTGGTGTTCGTATCGGACACGTGTCATGATGTGTGTATAGGTGTTTGATTAAATGTCACAAAGGATTTATTTTTCGTATTTTTAAATTCTAATTTCATGGATCTCTAGATCTAGGTATGTGTAGCAATATTTGTGAAGACTGAGATTATTTTCGTGTCTTTTTTGTGTCAGGATTGGACACGCGCACGCGCGCAGCAGGCTGCGCACAGTGTCCTGCTGCTTGGGCACTGTAGCGGACACGACACGCCACGTGACACCACGAAAATTTGTGGAGTCGTGCGGGCAATCACTGACACGACACACAAAATTTGGAAGGATTTCGTCGAGCGGTTTGGGAGAAATCGCGACCGTACTGTCTCGACCACACGCACACACGCGCGTGAAAATGCCACTGACACGCGGCTACAACTTTCGACACGACTCACTTAGACACGTTTCAGGCACGTGGACACGTACCTCTACCCTAGACGTACATGTGTGCACGGCCACATGTCACCACGTGGCCTGTGTCGTGCACTGGACACACGTGCACGCGTGTACGACACTGTCAGTGTGCAGTCCGTGTCTGTGTGTGTGTTTGTTGTTTGGACACGTTCGTGTCCTATTTTTGGATACGATACAGCATGGTTGACACGTACACATGTGATAGTTTATTTACCAACCCTTGGTTTATCGTTTTGATGTGTTTTCGAATTCGAAAACTTGAATTTCCTGAGCTATGATACTTCACTGATACACTGTGGCATGTATGTGTTTTTTTTCTGAAAATTATTTCGTTTTCTTGTTTATATGTTGATAAACATCAGTAAATTAATTCACCTAAATGTTTAAGGAATGGATTACATGATCCTTGTGGTTTTTAGATGGAATTTAGAATCAAAATGGGGTTTTCATATGTCCTGATACCCATGCTCAGTCTTGAGTGTTCCCTGGACTTCAAATCTTTTTTTTTCTGATTTCTAAATGATGTTTCAGTTATCATTGATTGTAACATATGTACCAGTATCTGTTAGATAGGTTTTACACATCGATTTGGTTGTATGTTCATGTAGTGGATTTCGAAATATGACTGATACATTGTTTTCTATTAATACCTGAACTAATTTTCTATCCTTAACTGTTGCTAACCTGAGTTTTGATTTAATGTTAGATTGCATATGAAAACTGGCATGGGCTGTTAAACCTGAGATTGATCCTAAATTTCTGAGAATCTAATGTTAACTGAGAGTTGAATGAAAACATGAGTTTTGTTGTAAATAACTGAGAAGGAAAATGCATTCAACTGAAAATAGACACTTGAATATCTAGACACATCACACCCATGAGCACAACATGAATCCACTGATTTCCTAATTCCTAATTGACACACCACTGCCACAAGCACACACACCATGGACTGGTTTTTCTTCCTCATTAACTGAGCTATGACTCACTATATTTCCTCTATGTCACACAAATCTGAGAATCTATTGACACATTGATTGGCACTCATGCACACTCCACACTTGCACAATTGCATTGACGCACACACACATTGATGAATTTTGCCATGGTTAAATTCCATACATGGGTACTTGTATTTCTTAAATGTTGATTAGGAATTTCATGCTAGATTAGATTAATGACTTGGTGTTGAGATAGGGTAACTGGATTCGAAATTTGCTTGGGACTTAACTGAAACTGGAAACCCATCCACTCACATTTCATCCCATTGACAGTCCCCCTTGCTTCTTTAACAGTCCTAATTTCAGCCCCTTAAACCACTCTAAACCAGCCCTTTGTTCAACCTATACCTGTCCCAAAACCTGTCCTAAACACCACAAAATTCAGTCCCAAACATAGCTCTATATGCAGTCCATTGCAGTCCTAATTTCAGCCCATACACCATCCCATTTCAGTCCTGAATTCAGCCCCATACACCACTCCTTGACAGTCCAATAAAGGCCCCAAAATCAGTCCTAACAGGCCTAAAATTTGAGTCCCTAAACACCTATATGTGGCTGTCCCCAATTGTGTAATACTTGTCCATTCATGCCCCATTTAACTACCCCTTGCCATGTTTACTTAACCATCACTCCCTCTTTACATTATACACCCTCACTAACCCTTAGCACTTGTTCACACCCCTCTATATACTTTTACTTATAGTTACCTTGTATATATATATATATATATATATATATATATATATGTATGTGATGAAGGTATGCAAGAATTATATGTAGCCTAATATATGCCTATAAGTATAATATATGGATAGCTTATAATGGTTTGTGATTGGTGTGTGATTTTTAGCCTAGGCTTGGTTAGGCCTAGTGAGACTTATTAGACTTGTTTGGGTTAGGTTGACCGAGTTTGACTAGTGCAGTTGACTAGAGTTGACCAAGGGTTGACTTTAGTCTAGTTGGACCTAGACAGCATGCAGAGGCATTGTACATTCCATATATCACCCTCTGTATACATCTTGACTTGTATTGCTCTAACTAGGAGTCAGGTACCTCATCTCGGACAGTACATTTACTTCAGACATTTAGATACCAGGCGAGTACATTCTCTGATCATTTCATAACTTGCTTAGAATTATATTCCTGCTCTAGTTTACCTTATTTGATGCTGTCACGATACTATCACGGATTGGTACTATATGGATCCCTACATTGAGATGTTATCCCCCTCGGGAGCTTCGGATACATTATATCATGTGTTTATGTACATCGTGTATTCCTCGCTCTCATGTTATTCATGTTTCTCATGTGCATCATGCTCGTTCATGCTCGCTCGTGCACTCTCATGTGCTCTCATGAATCGGTCATGTTTTCCATGTATCTCATGTATAACCTATATTGCATGTGCACTCATTTATGAGCCTTCATGTGAATTTCATGTGCACCCCTTTATGGGCCCCCATGTGAACTTCATGTGCACTCATGTATGAGCTCTCACGTATACTTCATGTGTACCCATTTATGGGCCCATAGGAAAACCATGTACGAACATAACTTGTTTGGATCCTTGTGTATTGATTGGGGTATGGGGGAGTATAAATAGTCATGTGAACAATTCCAAAGTAGTATAGCCATGTACACTTTAGTATAGCCATGTGCAAATCAAGCCGTTCACATGTCGACTTTGTACTCTAAGTTACTAGTCACTGGTAGCTCTCTACTTATAGTAGATATTTTTATTATAGTTCTCTTCTTATTTACATCATGTATTTCTTTCAGTTTCATGTATCGTACTCTCTTGCATGTTTATATTCTCTAACCTGTTATGATCTGCGTGAGATGTATTGTGCTCGCTCCCATCCTGACTGGACCTGTTGAAAATTTTACAGAGGATGATGAGGAACCCTGCACCCCTTACTTTGGAGCTTGCCTAGATGACACTCGCGACCTGGACCCCTGGGGAGGTTCAGGCAGCTGCTGAGGATGATACCCCTTGCATAGTATAGATAGCTTAGACTGTTTCTTTTCATGTTAGCTGTTGTCTTTATTTTTTTTTAGAGTTGTATTTCTAGAGATGTTGAGACTGGTAGTTGATAAGACTTGTTATTTCATTTGAGTTGTACCTCAATTGAGGATTTTTTTTATCTATTTTATCGTGCTATATTCTATCTCTAGATTGTGATTGAGTTGTACCTCTGTGTTGGCCTCCTTATGGAGAGTATTTCATGTTAGTTAGTTATAGTTCATGACCTAGAACAGCGTTCTACCGCCGACACTGCGGCGTAGGCTGGACGCTGTTACGTATTCGTACCCACACGGTGGGTACGAGTCGTGACATATTTTCTTATAAGTAATGAACTGAATAATAATTGTCCCAATGAAATGAATGAAAAGCTGCTTGTCCCTTTAAAATGAATGAAATGTTGTTTGTTCCTCGTTGAAAGGAATGCTATAAAAATATTACAAAGAATCAATGAATGAGGAATGATGAGGCTTGGGATCATGGAGATCACCAAGTAGAATGATGGCAATGACGGAATGATTAGTCGTTGAATATGGCTCAAAATTGAGATGAGATGTTGAACTGTTGGCTTTGCTTACTTTTAGTTGTTTTACCATGCACTTGTGTTTATCGACTCGACACACATTCGTATGGTCATGGACGTACTTGTACAAGTCTGAGTAAGTTTCTTCGAACGGTACCTGGGGTGCTGGGACCGATTTGACCCAGAAGAAAACATTGGTCGTGCTATAGTAGCACGAGGTATTACGGGACATTCGGCTAGGCTTGCAACCTACCCTGGAATGGTACATCATAATACCTGTTGAAAAGTCCTTTATGGTGCAGTTTTACCAATGACCATGTAGTTAGGATACATGCTAACGAATGTTTGTGCAAAAATAGTAAGTATATCATATTATCCTATATTTTTATGCAGGTGAGAGGGAGTCGGCTATCAGTAAGAAATCACTTAATGTGATATGGTTATTTACATGTTGAATTCAACTTGATTGCTTAACATGTTAATATCAATAATGATAAGATATTGCCTTTTATAAGAGTATTGCCATAACCTATTGAACGATAACACCAAGTATGCTAAACGATACCTTTCCATGATCACTAAACATCCTCATTGTATGTTAACTCAAATGATGCTTAAAAGATGCCTCCATATGAACGCTGCTAAGAACATGTTTACATGCTTCAGTATGATATTGCCCATGAACTGTAAACTAATGCTAGGCCCTAACTAGAAAGATCACTCTAATAAATGCTTCCTAAAATTGACCGCTTAGTGTCGGTTTAGACGAGTGGGCTAGTTTTGCTCGCCAGTACATAGATGATGTACTGACCCATGTTATGGGTACTTTTTTTAGGTACTCGTGCTGGGGAAGTTCTGTACACGAAGACTGGCTTGACCGGTCCCGCAGCATCGAAGGTTTATTGGGCATGCAGAAGCTCTTCTTGCAAAAGATGATGTCTTCTATTTATAAAGGGCATAAGGAATGGAATATTGTAACCGATTGTACCAGTGAGTTGTAAGCCAAGTCGGTATATCCAATTGTAATTCAATGTATTCATGATGGCTATCAATGTAAAGTGAAATGTGTTGTAAGCTTTGTATTCCATTACAAGTCCTGTACTCTACTTCAATTATTAATAAAGAGAATACATTTTTATGTATCTTTGTGCGACTTCAAGCTATCTGCTTATCTCCGCTGCTACCAAATCAGTAATGTGTTTCTATTTTGATGGAAAAGATATGTCCTCATTATCTTCAATTTGTTTGCTTGCGCTGCTACGATGTGTTCCTATTTGAAGATAATCAATTATGTACCATCTTTACCTTGTACAGGTGCAATATCAGACTTGTACAATATCACACCCAAGCGAGGATGATCGATTTCAAGAGATAAATACGAGGATGAATGACTATACGGAATCGAGCCATGACTGATGTGAAAGGAGCAGGTCCCCATATTTTTTAGAATGAACTAATTCAAAAATACTATTGGATTTAGATAAAATCTTACGAAAAGGTAGGACTGAGTGTTTTACCAACTTACAGTCCTTACATGTGGAGAGAAGAGAAAAAAAAATATGTCCAAGAGCTCCAATATAGAATAAACTGTTTAGTTGGGACTGAAATATGACCTAAACGTTTATACCACAAGTTGGTAGTAGATATGATGATAACAAATTACTACAACTCTGTAAACCCCCCATAAAATTTCAATATAGTTTTATTTTATTTTATTTTGGTATTTGTTTTGTTTTTGGTATTTGTACGTCGAGTGCTAATACGTATATGCGAAGTATATATTTTTATACAAAGGTTCTATCAGATTTTCTTCATATAGAAAATAAGTATATATTTGAAATAATATAAGGTAAATATTTTTATCACATTTGAGTATAGAATGTGCCGCACCGTATATTGTCAAGCTTTATTTTATTTTTTTAAAGGCTATTTTTTGGTAGAGGTAATAATTTAGAATAATACTTTCTTTTGTAAATAATATGTATTATTTGCATGCGATGTATATGAATATTTTATAAAATTTTGATTTCTAAAAAATTTATTTGAATTTATATTTTATTATGGAAAAATATTTTTAAATTTATTTGAAATTATTTTATTTATTTATGATAAGGTATTTTAAATGTTTAAATATTTATTGTGATTTAATTTTATTGGATTAGATTTTTAAATAGCTTAAGTTAAAGATGAGATTTATCTAGTTTTAAATTTGAATTTGAATTTAATTGAATTGTTTTTAAATCGATTTAAGTTAAATGTAAGGATTATATATTGGGGTTTAAATGGTCCTACTCCTTATCTACCTAGGATTTCTTCACCATATATATAGGGGAGCCTCTCTATGGTTTTTCTCCACAAATTTTTCCCACCGCAATTAGTGTCCGTGCATCATGTCCGTGTCAACCTTCCTCGTGCCAGCCATGATGGCCTCGGGTCCGACCCCAGGTGTCTTTCTACTAGTTTTACCCTTACAATTACATCATCCACGTCGTGTCCGACACACCGGACCACAAATTTCTAAATTTCATGTCATGTCTGACAACCCGGATACGACCTAATTACAACAAACCCCAATCCTAACCCTAGACTATCACAACCGCCGTGGACACCGCCATCCCGGCCAACTCATGCCGAAGCCCAACCACTAGCTCCGACAAGTCTCTCCATCCCACAGTCTTATCACCCTGCCACTATCGTCGACACCTCAAGCTTGTCACCACCGGAACCACAATACGTGAAACCCCCATCCCCGTGCCTCCGCCGCTGTTACCGCAATAATACCCAAAACCTTGCCTACACCGCCACCACTCCACCCTCTCGTCAAGATCCACGCCCGGCCAACCCATCATCATCACCACCACCATGACCGCCAACTGCCACCATCACCTCCTCCTCTCCCGTCCACACACCAAGCAGCATTACCACCATCACCGCCCCGGCAACCCAACCACCACAGAACCATAACCACACAAAATACCAAGAAAATCCTAAATCGTACCTCCAACTTCTCCAACATTGCCGTCGAAGCCTCGACCGTCGTCCCGCGAAGCCGAACGACCTCACCGCTCGACCAATTTTGACCCCGTGCGTCTGTGTCGCTAT
This sequence comes from Iris pallida, assembly GCA_029216955.1. NCBI lineage: Eukaryota > Viridiplantae > Streptophyta > Magnoliopsida > Asparagales > Iridaceae > Iris > Iris pallida. Next base: position 19,453,223 of record JANAVB010038018.1, on the reverse strand, counting down.
GCTCAACCTCTTCACCATCGAGCAGTCTCCGATTTGCTGTCTATCGCTCCGACTAGCGCCATCGACAACGCCGGCGAGTCACGCCCCATCTGTTGTGAGCCCCTCAACCAACCCCATCATTCTCGATCCCCTCTTTCACTCTCCCTCTCCGTTCAACTCTCTCTTGCCTCTCTCCATACTCTTCTATCGTTGTCCCATTCTTCTCTTCTCCTTCTCCTTTTTCTTATACTTTGATATTTTGTGTTTTGTTTTATCTCTCTCGAGAGAGAGTGAAGGAGCAACAATATGTTTATAATTTCAAAATTTTGTTTATAAACCCTAATTATAATGTTTTAATATTTTGTCTACTTAAAATATAGTTCTTGACCAAAATGTTATAGCTTGACAAAAATTAGGTTTTGCCTTATCTAATTTTCTAGAATTATTTTGTATTTTTGATTAATAAAAAATAGGTTTCGACCTAAGTATTATTTTTATGAACTTAGGATTTTTGCCTAAAATTGATTTTTGATTTTCAAGTATTTACCCGAAAGTATTTTTACTAATAAAATATATTCTTCAAGTATTATAAATATTTTCTAAAAATAGTATATGTATTTGTTTCCATAATTTTCTCCTCGATTATCATCGTTGATCATGACTAATCGTATCCATATTTCCTTCGCGAATTTGGGCCCTCACATCAACCTTGGCTATTGGACAAATTGAGACATGTCAAGATCATCGCACCACACCAGGCAAGATACCTTGCAATATTTACTTTTTATATATATTTTACATCTTTATGGTTAGTTACTGCATATTTAATGTTGTTTATTTCCAGTTCATCCAATTGCATCTATGTTACTTTTCATGATTTACTTTACTGTGCTTCCAGTTATACATGACACAAATACTAGTCATATTTTCATTCTTGTCTTTAAAATTACATATGGACCTAGAGTTAATGGACTACCTCTTGTCAGTAAGCATTCCATAAACTTTGACACAGTTGTGCCAAGAGATGTGTGTGAGTTGTGAGTACCATATAGAGTTACTTGCCGTGTTGGCTGATCATCAATGCGCATGCGTTAGGTCTAACTGCCAATAGATACATGTTATGAGACTTGGCAGTTAGTAGAGGTAAAATATCATAGATACGACATAGATAGGTGCATAGGTGTGGAGGACAGTTCCTTAGCGTATGGTCCAAGTATGCACTTTTTTTGTATCGGAAGCTCCGCTGGAGATATGGGCCTGATTACCCCCATTTTCTTGTTCATGCTGGCCTCTGACGTTCGAGGAAACGTCATGCTTTGAGGCCCCTGGTGCCCAATGAGGGGACTATGTCAATCCCATATAGTTAAAGTGCCCATGCGTTGAAGGTTTGTTCTTAACTGCATATACACAGTAGAATGGTTAGGTGACCTTAGTTGATGTCATGTCATACTCCGTTCTAGCCATGGCATGGGGCAATGTCACCTCATGGAATAGTGTATCATCCTTTGTCCTTATTTGGTTGTAAGGGTGGTCCACTGATTCATTGATGGGATACTGGGCCATGTTATGGTTGGAATATTTTACTTTTACTTGTGACTTTGTGACATATTTTATATTCAGTTTATATAGCATATTTTTCTGTATCTTGTTACATTCCTCTGAGGACCTGGTGATTCTCCAAGTGTTTGTGTTCATAACTTTTTGCAGGTGTTCTAGCCAGGATCGTGGTCTTCTCTTTTCTATCGAAGATGACTTGCTCTTGGATCTTCCTTTGCTATTGTGACAAAGTCTTTCATTTTTCTTCTCATTTAAAATGATTGTTAGTGGATTTATCTCCACCCAACAACCTGTACAATAAAAATTCATAATTGATTTATGATAGCTTTATTCTTGTATTTTGTGGATGAGATTAGTTAGCCATGACTATACTACATTTACAATTTACGTCTATTATATGGCTGACATGTTTACGTACCTAGTCCTACGTATTTTGAGACTAAGGAGTTACAACTTAATGGTAGAGATAATGGATGTAGTGCCCCATCCCAACATCATACCTTGTTACTCATTCGCGGTGAGCGTAGTTAAGGTACATTGTCGTCATCGATTGATCGGGACATATTGAATCAAGATACTTTCCTCGTTATGGATCGATTTTTCGGAGTCAAGTCTCATATTCAACGGGTTGTATCTCGAGGAAGGACTTTGCAGCTGAGTCAGAAGATACCTTCCGCTGCTCTGTTTTTCATGCCACACTTGCTTCTTTGGCTTTGGTTTTATGAAGGCAAAATACGATAAAAATGGTTAAGTTCTTATGTTAGACTATGCTTCAGTAACTAGTTAGTTTTTCACGGTCATTGACAACTTGTACACAATGTTTGGCTTCCTCAAACAACAATCCGGGGCCACGAGACCGATTCGACCTAGGAGAGCAAGATAGCTGTGCTGGTTACTAGTACGGGTATATTCAGAAGCTTTCAACGAGTTGAAAGGGTCGTTGTCTAAACCAAGCTATAGTCCATGACGGCTTATGATGTCAGTGACCTTTAATTATACACATTGTGTTAATAAATGATAACAATTGACAGGTAAGAACATGATAAGTATCATACTGCAACGACACTCCATTTGTAAGTTTAATATAGTTAATGTTATCATGCCAATCAAATGTATACATGCAATTCACTAGGATGGCTAGAAAGATCACTAAATATATTGTATGTTTCATATAACTTCTTGAACAAATAAGAGCGTGGAATAATAATTAGTCACTCACCAGTACACGACAATGTACTGATCCTCGCACTCCACAGGTACTACGAACTAGGAAGGGCGTGCCAGCTAACTGAAGGCGACGCTCGTGTGTTTTTGAGCCTTGCTCGTGCGCGCGAAGGCTTGATCAATCCTTTTTGAAGACCCCCGCATTAGTCCAACGAAGATGGCTCAGCTCTCCCCAATAGCAAGTATTTTGAATATTTTTGATTGTATAAAGGGCATGTTATGTATGAAATGACTAACTATCTCATTAACATCCATTTTGAGTCAAGTATGTGTAGGAACATCGCGCACCTCTAGAGGGGGATGAATAGTGTGTGTGTGTGCAGCGGAAAGATAATTACCAAATTAGAAAATTATATGCAGTGTCACAGATGACAAGTGCTAGGAAGATGATAACAAACTATATAAAAAATTAAATGTGTAAGTAAAGAGCACCAAAAACACAAACTCATGACACATCGATGTACACTAATTTTTCTCTGAAATGACTAGTCCAGTCTCGAGTACTCTTGCTCGATGTTAATTCACTATGGCACAAGCTTTGAATCCGAAGCGCTTGCATCTTCTTACAACCACGAGTTTTTATCCGAAGGACTCGCTACTTAAAACAAGGCAAACTTTGAAAATTGGAACGTTTTCGAAAAACCTTCTTTGAAAATTGGTGACCTGATCCAATGAAATACTGGATCAGGAGGGACCGAGTTCAGTCCAAGTTCGGGCAGAACTCGATCCTAGTTCGTTTGCCTTGTATTCAGGTTGGATGGGGCTCTTTTTAGTAGGTTTTGGACTCTTTTTTAGTGGACTTTTGTGTGGGATTTTTTTTGGACTGAATGAACAAGATTGATATAGGCTTTTTATATGCTTTTGGTGGAGTTTATGAAAAACTAAGCCAAGTGTCAAATCAGCCCGATGTACAAATTGTCTAAACTCAATAAAGTATAAAATACATAAATAAATATAAAAACCTGGAGCCTTTTGAAGATGCATTTTCCTTGACGGTAGTTGTCCAAAGATGAACAAAAAAACTTCTTGTATAACACCTTGTTTGGCCCATCATTAATTCTTTATTGCTCAAGTCATGGTTTGACCATGCTTACTATTTTCTGCAAATACATGTTAGGTGAATAAAGTAGTATAACAGTATGATAAATTTAATAAACAGTAGGACAATATTGCTAAGTTTAATTAGCAACATAATAGTGATTACATGAATATTAATAATATCATTATATTGAACTAATTTGATTAGCCATATTAAAAAACATGATACAACAATTGGGCTAACAGTATGTAATATAGTGCCCCGCTCCGCAAAGGCACTAGATAGAGAAATCGGATTGTTGGCTCTGCAACATAAGACGATTGATTTGGGTGAGTGGACGAAGACTCATTTTCTGATTCGCTTACGTCTAATAAGAATCTGAGTTTTGAATGATCGTTATTTCTAATAACAAGATGGTAAATCATTGAGTATGCTTATAAGAGAATCCACATGCTGCTATGCTAAAAAAAAGATAATATGTATGATAATAGTAAGAATGATGCCTGCTCAGTTAATGACTGATTTCATGTCCCTACTTTGTATACGTGCAAAGAAAGAATGATATGCTTATTCTGTACAGCTCTGTTATTGTGTTTCTAAATTGATATTCGCATGCTTGACCCTTTAACGTGTGCGGAATGTTAGACATGTATAGACGGACGTGTACATGTTGTAAAAGAAGAGAAATATGTAGGAGCATCAGCTCTGAGATCACAGTAAAGAGAGAAGGCACGAAATGAACGTGTCGTATATCTGGAATCGTATATCTGGAAGCTGATCAATCTGTTCATCTGATATAAATGTTAGAGCATCATTGGTCTCGGACAACTTGTGCACAAGGTAAAATTTGTCTCTCGGGTGGATTCATAGGGCACCTCGAACCACTCGGCCTATGAGAGATTAAGAGCCCCTAGAAGAAAAGGGGTGTCGATATCTGAGTTCTTAGCGACGAGCTGAACCAAAGAATCACAGCAGCTAATCATGGGAATAACCATGGACCATCATATAGATTGGTGTTGATTGGTGAAGAGCTGAACCCTGAGCCACGGCTGCTAGCATCTGTGTTATCAGTGCATAGCTGAACCTTGGGTTACAGTTGCTGGTCTACGCATATGTTAGTGGATAGCTGAGCCTTGAGTCACAGCTGCCAATCGGGTTGCATGTGTCAGTAAAGGTTTGCTAAGAGGCAGAGACGAACAGGAATTGTTGGATATGTATATTATGTTTTCTAATTTGTCTTGTGCCTCTATAGTATTCGAAAATCGTATGCATATCTGAAGTCGTTTCATCGAGAATCCATGCCTCGCCAGTGTACATCTGGCTGCAGTAAACCCTTGGTTTCATAACTCAAATATAATATTATATTAAATATTCTATTAGCTCTACCAATATTAACATACAACTCAAAGGTCAAAATATGGCAACTAGGACATAGTTTTAATAGCATTCGATAACTTACACTTATTCAAAATTACTTCAACTTAGGGATCATGTCACGCTAGTACGCTGGTGGCTGCAGTGAACCAGCAATCTCGATAATTCAAATAAATGGCGACAGTGTGCTATTGTCGTGCCATCGTAAGTCATCAAAATTATTCCAACTATATCCCTAAAAATTTCAAGGAGTTTTTAGAAATTCAACTAGCGGATCATGATTAGAAAAAGGTAAGTATCAGTCCTTGAAGTAAAATTATCAATTTTGAAAATCAAACGATTGATTAGGGAAAAATGATAAGAGAAATATAATTTTAATTTCTATCTCTCTAATATTCAAAGATCGAAGGAAAATATATATGTCTTGAATTTTCAATAAACTAACACGGAAGTAATATATGGATAATGGAATCAAGTTAGGATCAATTCTTATTGGATTGGAAATAAAATATTGATAAAATTATTACCTATGGCCAATGGGAAATAATTAAGCAATAAGAATTTTACGATAGAATGATGAGATTTAGAGGGGAGAAAATAAAATTACAAAAATGGTCAAGATTAGGAATTGAATCATAGGAAGTCCTAGTTTACCAAGCGAACAGTCTACCACCTTAGATCCTGCCATCGTATCAATATACAATGGTATATCCTTCAAGAAAAATTCCTCTAAGTTAGCTAATATGGTGTAGAATTCAATAAATCCCTACCTAAATCACATGGCCTATGTAGCAACCTTAATTACCCAATAGTCAAATTTGTCACGACCCGCTCCCGAATAATCGAACGCGAGTTGGACACGCCCAGCCTTCGTCGTTAGACACGATGAACTAAGCTGTACCAATCTCTAGGGAAACTATAAATCCAAAATAGAATGAATATAAACCATAGCATCTATAATATCAAATTCCAGAATCAAAGTACAAGTCTAAGAATTATTATAATTTCCAGCAATGAAATGTAAACTAATGTCTCTAATACAAAGTCCAAATGAACTACAAAGGTAGATACTAGGCTTCCTCAACCTCTAAGTCCAGAGCAACATCGACTGGCTCATAGGTGCCTCCAGGCTCCTGCCCGTAATAAGTGTCATAGATAGCCTCTAACTCACCTGCAACATATCCTAGTCAGGAGCGGAGCTAAGTATATCCAAGGAAATGAACATGAACATCATGGTATGGAAATGAATACAGGAAAAATATAAAGTACAAAAAATGAGAACATGACATGAAACCTGAACATGAATACTGAAAAGTAAATACAGGGAACATGAAATAAAACCTGAACATGAAATACATAATGATCCTGATGTGTGCAATATATCGAAATACATCTAGAGTGTGTGATCAGCTTGGTTAGATTTAGGGAACATGAAATGGTACGGCTTCGGTCCTGCGTACACGATGCGGGGCCTAAGCTATTCACATAAATAGTAACTCGGGTTTGATCACACATCTGTAGTATTTTCCCTCCCAAACACAAGTAAACTCAAGGAACCAGATACCAGACAATCTCGTGAACTATCGTGTCAACAAGAAGATACGAGAATGAATATACAAGACATGAAGTAATGGACAAGTCCGAGGAGTATACTTGCCTTGCTCCGGTTGATCAAGTATGGGTAGAAATGCTGGATATCCTCCTGTTAAATTGGTACAATTGATTAAATATAATTCCTTAGTCAAGACTATATATATATATATATATATATAATGCTAACACTTATATTTAACTAACTAATTATTGCATTCTAAGGTTCATAGGCTTGGGTATCTAACCACTCTAACATTACTTAAACATGATTGCTCTTATAAGTTACCATAAGAATTAACCATACCCTAGAATATAGTGACATGTAACTATAATATTAGGAAACTGACAGTTTAAGGGTTCAGTCCCAAATAGGGCTGATACAATTTAGTCCTTAAGCGGGACACTGAAACAGTTCAGTCCTAACTAGGATTGATACCAATAACCCAGGATACTTGAAATAACCCATACTGCCATATCACTGACAAGTTTCCAAATATCCCAAGTATCGGTCCTCTAACAGGACTGCTACCAATAGACACTGAACTAACTCAAACAGGGACAAGGAAGAATGGAAATCAAAATTTAAATGAAGGTTCAGTCCTACACAGGACTGATGTAAATCAGTCTCTAACAGGACATTGATACAGTTCAGCCCAGTTAAGGTGCTGATACCAATCAATCCTGGACATAACAGTCCTAATCACACTGTACTGAGCTCAAGCTATAACTCTAGGATTTGAACTAACATTCATATATTACACAATTACGTCAGATTTACATCATCATTTAAACTCACTATGTAGCCAAGGTTATAGATCAATACTTTTTCCCTATAATACAGTATCTAAAGCTTCACTAATAGCTTAAAAGGAATAAATCTCTTGGTAGCACTAATCTAAATGTGACACATTAGTCAAAGAAGTTATGAAGAAACATCCCATATTCCCTTAGCAAGGTCCCTTATAGTTCACTAAGGCTCAATTGTTATAACTGGATAACAGTATACTCTGATCCCCATACGAACAATCTTAAAAGTGTCTAACAACTTGTCTCCTCACTCTAACAGCTGTGCAACTAAGATTGCAGTCTAAGCTAAGAAAAATAGGAAGGGCTAAACATATGCATTCCAGAAATCAACATACTGCAGGTTCAAAGACTATATACCCATATCATGTTAACCATTTGACTGAAAGGAAAAGATAAACCAATAAATCTTAGGATTGGTTAACAGTCATATAGTGCTGGGACCACAGACCTAACCACATATTCTAGTTTACTAAGATAACTGGAACCACTAAACGACCTGATATGAGACAAAATCAATTTAACATGCTGCAATGATCCATAAACATCTACTTAGTTCACCCAAAAATTAGCCTGAAAAGAGTAAGACTGAAGTAAACAGATTAGCTTATACTCTATGATCCACAAGAGTCTCCACTAGAGAAAAGAACACTGTTAGCAAGAGTTGGCTCAAACAAACCTGTCATAGGTTGAACAATAAGGCAGATTTAAGATTAACTCTAGAATATAATTCAGTCCAATAGGAACTGAACTCAGAACAATCTAAACTGACATTTCCCAGATAATCCTCATCAGTTTAGCAATGTAATTTCAAGACAAAATCTCAAATCCACCTTGTTTCAGCCAACCCTTAATTATCAGTCAAGCATCATCTCAAATTACAGTCCTTAACATCAGAAGTTATCATCTAACTCTATCTATGATATGCTCAGAAATATGATGAACTCATATTAAGTAGACTTATTTGCCAACAAAAACCCAGGTAAGACTCATCATTCAACTCTTGAACCAAACCTTCACATAATCAAGCATTCCCTAATTAACATTGCAATTAAATACTATATCAAAAGATGAAGAACTTTACCTGATGATTCCTGATACCGTACTGATTTGAGCCTCAACCTCACAAATGACTTGAACCTAATCTTCAAGTTATATTTATCCAAAAATTCTCTGAACAAGTGAAGTAAAACAGGGAAGAAAACATAGCAGTGTAAGTTCTCGACAAAATGTGAGATCCTCCAATCTATAATTCCATGAATCTGAACCAACAGTAAGGTATCAGGACATCTGGACTTCAAATAGGGAAATCGAAGTACTCACTCAATTAAGGACGTCTGAGCGCTTCGTGAGATGATCGATCTTGGATAACTCAAGATCTGTATCCTCAGATCTGAGTAAATTGAAAAGATATCGGTCCAAAATCACAGCAGATCTGGACCAACGAAATTGGCTTATATTAAACAAATAGATTTGATATGAATTTGATTCTAAACAATTTAAATAATTCGATCTCTTACCAAATCGTTCATTAGTCGATGAGGAAATAGCAAGGATCAATTGGTCGATGCAGAAATCAAAAGATCCCTATTAGGAATTGTATAATAAGAAGAAAATGATCAACAAGTGATCAATAGTTCATTCAGAAGTTCAAGCTTCAACAAATCGTAAGGTTCGAAACTCACCACAGCTAGCCTCCGCGTCGAGCCATCCAACGTTGATGATCACCATAGCCATGGTCGTCCCCTCTTCTTCCTCAGCCTTCTTCTTCTTCTTCTTCTGATTTAAGTTTGGAAATAATTAAGTGGAGCTCTGTTCTGAATAATGAGGGAAGAAAAGAATGGTACAAATTAGGGTTATATAGGCGATTAGGGAAATCAATTCTCGAAGAGGAGTGGAAAAAAGTGCAGGAAGGATCTAAAATTTGGAAGAGAGCTGCACATGGCATTTTGTAACCAATTTTTGAAAAGAAAAGGATTTGAATAAAAATTGAAGGTTCACCTGCAAAAGAAGAATGGCAGAATTTGTATTCTTCCTTGAGGATTTAATAAGCCAAGAGTTGGGCCTTCAAAGATGGGCCTGCTCTATTTGAAATTGGATTATACAAATTTTGAATGATTTCTCTCTTGGCTAAAAATAAATAAATAAATAAATGGATTGGTTATACAAGCCCAACCACTACATGAACAATGGCCCAAAGGAAATAACCAATTTTAAAAAAATAGGATTGATATTTAATAAAAATAAATTATACTAAAATATTTGAGAAGTGGAGTTACAAAATTAAATTAGGGACTCCTAGTCCTAGTCATTTTTCCTAAAATTTAAACCAATCCTAATTGTGAATGAGCACTTCCTAGTCGCAGGCTCGCAGTAGTATGACTAAAATGATACTACCACGAGTTCGTATAAATTGCAAAAACTGACCTACATGGGCCACACAAAAAACTTGTTACGATTCACACCCCCTTTCGGATGCGAGTGCGTGAGCAAGTCCAACCTATACCGCAGTATCGACGGTAGTATGCTGTCTAGCCACAATGCTCAAAATCATATAAAATATAATATTATTGCTCATTCATATTGCTACATTAATTACAACATTTACAAGATTTATATTTGAAGAATTTACATGCCTCACAAAATAAAATGAAACAACTAACCTATTTAACTAGTCTTCTAGGTTGGCCTTCCAACATACCCATGTCTTCCCCAACGGTCTAAAGCATAATATAGGAGGCGATTATCTGAAAATGTTAGTTTGCAGTCAGGAATGGAATGAGGACATTCTAACAACAGTTCCAATAATTGACAAAATCTATAAAACAGTAAATAATATGAAAATACATGATGGGTGGATAAACAGATAATCATGGTATGAAACATATGAGTAAAAGCACGAGAGCATGGTAATAAAGACAAGAAAGTAACAGAAATAAACGACTGAAACAGAAACAACAATATATAGCAAGATTGCATCTAACTAGTGAGTTGAAATAACACTTTCGACATGTAAATGGCTAAGGGGTAAATCCGATACACCGCACGAGAAGTGTGCGACTGCTATCAGACACGATTAAACCAATGGAATATTTCTGGATATATTTACATGTCTACTAGTATATTTCTCCATCCGACTAGTACTCATGGATTAAAACAGGTCACGAACACGGTAATATATCTGTCACGAAAAACACATATAAAGAATCCATAACTACCACATCGATTAACCATCATATCGAGAATCAACATAAGATCAATGTAAGACAATACTAAATACATGAATCATAGAAATTATCAAATATGAAAACTATTAGAAAATGTACTTGCCTGGGATCCTTAGCTGGCGAAACCGATAATATCGTTGAGTCCAAGATATTCTGATTAGCCTAGGGTTGATATGAAGTGGTCAGAATCACAAAAAATATGAGCGTATGACTAGCCACGATCAAGATAGGAAATCGAAGAGAATAGTTCTAACCAATATAGAAAATAAGTAAAATCTATGTTTTATTATTATAAATACACTTTTTAGGTCAAAACCAAAATAATATGACAATATATTTATATTAAGAAAATATTTATAGCTCTATAGAAATTATGAAAATCCATTTAATAATATTTAATCAAAACAATTTTTAGAACTAATTTTCAAACTACTAGGTATAAAATACCAAAAGAATATTTAGGTCCCAAATATAAGCCTATATATATAAGCCTATATATATATATATATATATATATATATATATATATATATATATATATATATATATATATATATATATATATATATATATATATATATATATACCCAAAGCCTAAAATAGGACTTATTAATAGGACCTATTATATATATACCCCCAAAGCCTAATATATATATATATATATATATATATATATATATATATATATATATATATATATATATATATATATATATATATATATATATACCCAAAGCCTAAAATAGGACTTATTATATCTCAAAATATTTGTAACATTATAGGGCCAAAGCCTATTAAACTAAAGCTCAAATAAATCTTTTAGGACCCAAGTAAACCTTATAAAATTTCAACTAATTCTTAAACCAAATATTTGTATACATGGCCCAAAGCCCAAAATATTCAACCAATTAAACGAAAATGCTACCGGCTCTAAATCCAGCTGGTTGTAATAAAACCACAAAATCAATTAGCATACTGTTACTGGGCTTGAAGCCCATCACAAACCATTATATATATATATATATATATATATATATATATATATATATATATATATATATATATATATATGTTATAAACAAAAAGAAATAATTTTACTGGGCTTTGAGCCCAGCTCGGCCTACTGGGCTCAGGCCCAGCCAACCCAATTAATTTCTTCCAACATCCTTCCCTCCAGAAGAGAGAAGAACATCAGAGAAGAATCATCAGTAACTAAGAGAAAATATGAAGCGAGAGAGAGTGATAGTGAGAACGAGGGATGGAGAAGGGGGAGTGAACGAGAGAGGGCTCACCTAGAGAGAGAGGGAGAGCGCGGGGCGTGAGCGCCTGTGGCTGGCGGTGCTGAACAGGAACGAGGCCGCATCGCGTAGATGGAGGTCACGGTGGCGGAGCTTGAAAAACTCGACCACTACGTCAAGCAGCAGAGGCGCGGTCGAAAAAAGGCACCAGCATTGACACGAGACGGGGGGCCAGAGTCGAACACAGGGGGGATCGAGCGCGGCTCGGTTGGAGCGAAAGCTATGAACGCCGGTGGAGGAACATCCAGGCGGCGCTCGGCGGCGAGGTTAGATTCAGGTTAGGGTTTTTTTCTTTATATTTGGTTGGTATTTGGGGTGGTGATGCATAGTCGTGACTACTCGCCGACAAAGCAGGACGGATCTCCTAGTGCTAGCCGAAGGAGGTGGTTAGGGTTTTGTTTGGGTGTTCGGGAATTGGAGTCTGGTGGTGGTGGTAGAAAGAGGCGGGTGTAGGTAGAAGAGGTTTTCGACGAGGTGACCGTTGATGGCGGTGGAGGCTGATGTATGGTGGTGTTTGGGCGCTCAGCTCTGGTGATGGCGGAGGTTATGAAGGAGTCGATCTTGATGATGGTGCATGCCGGAGTAGCACACTTGTAATTTGTTCAAAGATATCAATAATGAGATTATTGTTTCTGTTACCTTGTTTTTAATTATATTCTACAATCGATCCGCTGCGTTATTGTCTATCTTGTCTATTTTATCATTGTACAGGTCTTGGCCTTGTGCAAGCGTAATTTAGGCTTGCACGACATCAAGTCCAAGCGAGGAAGAACGGTCTCACAGAGTCCAAAGCGAGGATGAAAGGACTCTGCGGGATCGGGGTATGACATAATGGTATCTGAGCAATACGATCCTTTGGCTGATTATTGCTTCGATTGAATTCAAATATGTTCTTCTGATCGAAATTCTGTTGCATACTTGAAATCATTAATGAGATGAATGTTCCATACAATAAGTCAGTAAATATTTTTATGATGTCGACATATGTTTTATCGATTGATCGAGATTGAGATATTTTATTGAACATGAATTTTGATATGATCTGGACCTGAATTTATGGATTAATGATGGCAAAGGATGAGGACTATTGCTGCTATGGACATCGTAAGTTTCTCCTTAAGTTTCGAGGATGAAACTTTTTCTCGGTGGATAATTATGTAGTACCCCGCTCTGCGAAGGCACTAGATATACAGAGAAATCGGATTGCTGGCTCTACAATAGAAGACAATTAATTTGGGTGAGTGGACGAAGACTCATTTCTGATTCGCTTACGCTTAATAAGAATCTGAGTTTTGAATGAATGTTATTGCTAACAACAAGATGGTAAATCATTGAGTATGCTTATAAGAGAATCCACATGCTGCTATGCTAAAACAAGAAAGGAGATAATCTGTATGCTAATAGTAAGAATGATGCCTGCTCACTTAATGACTAATTTCATGTCTCGAATTAGTATACTTGCAAAGAAAGATTGATATTCTTAATCTGTACAGCTCTGTTGTTGTGTTTCTAAATTGATATTCGCCTACTTGTCCCTTTAACGTGTTCGAAATGTTAAACATGTATAGACGGACTTGTACATGTTGCAAAAAAAGAGAAATGTGTAGGAGCTTCGGCACTGAGATCACAGTAAAGAGAGAAGGCACGAAATAAACGTGTCGTATATCTGGAATCTGATCAATCTGTTCATCTGATATAAATGTTAGAGCATGTATTGGTCTCGGACAACTTGTGCACAAGGTAAAATTTGTCTCTCGAGTGGATTCTTGGGGCGCATCGAACCACTTAGCCTAGGAGAGATTAAGAACCTCCTAGAAGAAAAGAGGTGCCGGTATCTGAGTCCTTAGCGACGAGCTGAACCAAAGAGTCACAACGGCTAATCATGGAAATAACCATGGACCATCATATAGATAGGTGTTGATTGGTGAAGAGCTGAACCCTAAGCCACAGCTGCTAGCATGTGTGTTATCAGTACAGAGCTGAACCTTGGGTCACAATTGCTGGTCTATGCCTATTTTAGTGGATAGTTGAGCCTTGAGTCACAACTGGCAATCGGGTTGCATGTGTCATTAAAGGTTTGATAAGAGCTAACAATGCAGAGATGAACATGAATTGTCGGATATGTATAGTATGTTTTCTAATCCTTGTCTTGTGTATGGATGGACCGTCGGCTATGGTAAGAATCACTGAAAAAAGTGATATATGTGTGCTTATGTTTTCGATCATGATTTGTAACAAAGATAAATATGTTGCCAAGAAATATTATGTCCTATGAGAAAAAAATATCTGATATCGTGCTTGCAATCTGACCCTAAGAATTTCTCGAATATGAGAAAAGAATGCTAATGATATTATCCCTGAGAATAGAGTATGACTCATAAAACACGCTGCACATTTCCCAAGAAATGAGTAGTCCCTCGTATGCTTGAAATGAAAAAAATGATACGTTGGCTTTTTAAAGTATTTACAAAAGATGTAATATGACTCTGTACTGCATGAAATAAATATAGGTAAAAGTAGCAAGATCAACATCACATAAATGTTTTCTCACTAAATAAATTAGTGATCGTTTCAGACGATGTAGCCTTTGTTCACAATCACCAGTATGTTGATATACTGACCCACTATCAGTCTGTACGCATGTGCAAGATGCATCGAGATGGATAGTCCGAAGCGATAGCACGAGCCATGCTCAGGAGCCAGAAATCAGAAGAGATGCCAAGAGATGGTTATCCGTTGTAAAGAGTTGGTTTTGTATATAAAGGAATGTAATGTATGGAACGAGATCATTGAACTTCTATAAAGTTTCTAAGAGATTGTAAGCCATATGGTATGTATCGAAGAGAATAAATGAGAGCTTCTAATTTGTTCAAAGATATCAATAAATTATTGTTTCTGTTACCTTCTGTTCAATTATATTCTGTAATCTGTCCGCTGGGTTATTGTCTATCTTGTCTATTTTGTCATTGTACAGGTCTTAGCCTTGTGCAAGCGCAACTTAGGCTTGCTCGGCATCACGTCCAAGCGAGGACGAACGGTCTCACGGAGTCCGAAGAGAGGACGAAAGGACTCTGCGGGATCGGGGCATGACATGTAAGCCCGCGCGGCACTCTTTGTAATCGAGTCTTGTAATATGATGTTCATTATCAATAAATCAAAAGTTTTCTTCTATACAAATGTTCAAACTCTCTGCGTACTCTTTTGTTGTTGTATTTTAGATAAACTTATGACATTGCATTGTGTGAGTACAACTTAGGCTCGTACGACATCACGTTTGGGAGATGACTATCGATTATACGAAATCGATATGACAATAGAAAATAAAAAACTCTAAGTGGTACAACCGTCCTTTCCTACGAGCACGACCCGTACGAGGATCCTTTACAGAACATGTGAGGAATAAAAAACAACGATAAACCCACTCTCACAAATGCCACTAACCGATATGAGGTATAAATTAAGATAGGAAAGTATGGTAAATAATAGAACCAGATTGAGTGATGACCAACTAAGACCAATCAACTATGTAAAGAAGGAAAGTAGGATGATAAATATGTAATACTAGGTATGTGACTAATATCAGAAGTCATATGATAAGAAGTACCAGAGTAACATCTAAGAAGTAGATGTATCGGTCTAGGAAAAAATAGATACAAAGGAGCCAATAAAGTTAGGTTGGCATTGGAGCCGGAGCTCTAGCAGAGTAAGACGGTGCTGAATATATGTCGATGTTTGTGTATTATCAACAATGTAAGCATGAGGTACCATAGAACGAGTCGAGAATGAACCCTTTGTCTTTATCTCCTCGAGGAATTGAGTTTTTAAATATGGATGAAACAGAAAACAATCATCCACAGAGCGACCAGGCTTATGGCAGAGAACAAATCATACTAGACCACTAACGAGAATAACAGATAGTAGCAGAATGACTGGGCTTTCCACAATAGGTACATAGAGGACAAGAAGAAGTTTTGGGAGCACATTGTAATGCCCAAAAAGTTGCTCCCCATTTAAAGCAAAATTTTATAGCCTTCCACGGACCAAAGTTATGTGAAAAGCTTCCAAAATGTTCTAGAAGATGGTAGAATCTTCCAAAAGGTCCCAAATCTTTCAGAGGACCCAAGAATCTTCCAGAAGACTCAAGACCTTTCTAGATGTCTCATGATCTTCTGGATGTACTAGAAGCTTACTTGTTCTTATCTAGTCCCTAGAATAATTCCTAGAATATGCCGATTCTAGAAGGTTCATGATGTTTCCATGTAAGCTCTATGGTCACTATAAATAAGGGGTAGGCCTCATTTGTTCCTTACCACCAAAAACTTATAAGCATTCTCAAAGTAATAGAAGAATCCTTTATGAGTCCAATTTGCTCTACTCTTCTCTTAATTACTTAGCATTCTAGCTAAGCAGGTTCGGAAAGGCTTGCATGAGTCTTCGAGAAGGAATATAGTATCATGCCCCGATTCGGAGAATCATTCGTCCTCGCTTTGATTCATGCTGAATCATTAATCCTCGCTTGGGCATGATGCCGTATAAGTATGGTATTGCACTTGTACAAGACAAAGACGGTACATAATTAATAATCTTCAAATAAGAACACATCACAGCGGCAGAAGCAGACAAATTAAAGTCGCACAGTGATATAAAAGTGTATTATTTTTATTGATAATTGAAGTAGAGTACATGACTTGTAATAGAACACAAGGTTTACAACACATCTCACTTTACATTGATAGCCAACTGAACAAATGCCATAAAGCTTACATTTGATACTCTGATACAATGGATTACAACTCAATATACCGACTTGGCTTACAACTCACTGGTACAACTGATTACAATGTTCCATACATTATGTCCTTTATAAACATAAGACATCATCTTTTGCAAGAAGAGCTTCTGCATGTCCAACAAATCTTCGATGTCACGAGACCGATCAAGCCAATCTTCGTGTATAGCACTTTTCAAGCACGATCACCTAAAAAGAGTCCCTACAACGTGGGTCAGTACATCATTTATGTACTGTCAAGCAGAACTAGCCCACTCGCCTAAATCGACACTAAGTGATCAATTTTAGCAAGCATTTATTAAAATAATTTTTATATTTGGGACCTAGCATCAGTTTACAATTCATGGGCAATATTCATAGTGAAGCATGTAAATATGTTCTTAGCAGCGTTCATGTGAAGGCATCATTGAGGCATCGTTATCATTAACATCTTAAACATGTTATGACAATTCTTATAAAAAGCATCGTTTAGCATGTATGTTATGTTTAAGCAGTTTCATAGCAAGACAACATGTTGGCATACTGAATTTAACATGTTAAGCACTATATATAATTTCTCATATGAAAGGCAACATCACAACATCATTTCGTTTAACATGTTAAGCAGGCATGAACCAATATATATATTAAATATATCACATTTAAGTGTCTCCTTACAGATAGCCGACTCCTCGTACCTGAATCAATTACAGATTAGCAGATATACTTACTCTGCGTGCACAAAACATTCATTAGCGTGCATCCTGACTATATGGTTACTAACGTTGTTAAACCATACGGACATGCCATATAGGACTTCAAGTTATTACAATGTCCAGTCAAAGTAGGTAGCTAGCCTTTAAGAGTGTCTCACAATAATCGTGCTCCCAAACCACGCCAATGTTTCATCCTAGGCCGGATTGGTCCCCCTAACGTCTCAAGGTACCGTCCGAGAAAACATATCACCAAACCTTGTGGACAAGTTGTCCATAACCATGCGAATGCGTGTTTGACTCGATCGTGCACATAAACGCATGGTAAATTAATAAAAGAATGTAAAGTCAACAGTGCATCATCTCATTTCATCCAATTCATGTTCAATGACTTATTCATTTCCAATATTACCATCATTTCACTTGGTGATCTCAACGATCCCAAGTCTCATCATTTCTCAAGGGACCTATAGCATTTCATTCAATTCATTGGGGGTAATTATTATTTATTTCATTGCTTATATGAAAACATGCAGCATTTTATTTCTATGCAACAGTTACATAGAGTGTACATAATTCAATGTTTCATTTAGTTCATTGGATCGATAGCATAGTCAGTTCATTTCTCATTCTATCATTCACAAAGTATCTTATTGATCAAGTGATCCATTTGTTTCAGCAACATTAAGCATAAGTGACATTATCGATTCATTTTATGGCATCAATTTCACATTAGCAGTTCAAGCATTATTCATTCAACAGTTCAATGTTCAAGTCTTATTCATCTCAACATTAGCCAACATAAGCATCTTTATCGATTTAGCAACTAAAGCATCACAATTATTCAGCATTCAAGGTATGGGACATTAGGGATATATTCTAGTAATTCAATACTCCATTTTATTAAGCATGAAGGAGTAGGGAGGAAGGATAGTTCCACTCACTTGTATGTAAGGGTCTCCTTATTCCGGTCACATATATTTTCCACTAGACATAGCTCCACCAACGAGCCATGTTCCAATACCCATTCCGTCTAGCCAACTAAGAGAAACTACATCAATCTTAATTCTCTTGATTTCTAACCCAAGTCAGTCTATCATTCTGATCGCATCCAACAAGCCAACCAAATACCTCATGCGGAGCGGGACATTACAGATAGTGTGCCGCACGTGACGAAGTGTAGCCTAAAATACTAAGTCCGTGACAATGAGCCTTCTCGAAAGTGGAAGAAGGAAGGAAAGCTCGAAACTGCTCAGATAAAGACATTTTTTATAACAAATCAAGGAGAAAAGTACTTGCTGGCATTGGCTAAGAGTACTTCTGACATTGGATCATGCGCTCCTAGATGGCTCGTGTGCTTTTGGATGGCAGTATAGGTGATACTGGTGTCGAATGACTAGATTTCGAGGTCATGGGTGGCACACTGTCTCGTAGGAGCTCATCTCTTTGGAAATTTGAACTGTTGTGTCAAAACTTCTGGATATAATCAACAATATTAACCATATAAAATGGCCCTCGGATTGAAGCGGTGACTACTGAAGACGACAATAGGATTGAAAAAATCCAAAGCTCTTATACCATTAAACAAATCAATAATATTGATTGTATTGATGAATTCTCAAAAGAGCCATACAACTACGTAGTTATATAGATGGAGAACAAATTTGAATATGTACAGGAGAATAAATCCATGTCTGTATAGGAGAAAGAATCTATATTCGTATCAAAGTAGGAGATATGTAAAAACATAATCACAAATCTAATTATATCTTAACAGTCTTCAATTTTTAAGCCATGGAAAATAAATATGTAGTTCCAGGTGGTTGGGTATAAGCCTACCCATACGAAATGTGTTCAACATATCTCTTCCCTACTTCCACTTCATTATACTATTCAAACAAATGAACTACAAAAAAAATTCACTTCAAAGTTAAATTCATCAAACATCCCAATAACAAAACTATGAATTTTGAACTTACAAACTTCGCTTATGCAACACATCCAAATAAAATAAAAATATATACATATAAAAAGATGCATATATAATTAATATACAAAATCTCAATGTCAAATTATCGTATTTAGCTCAACTTTTTTGCATCCAAAAAATCTAAGGGAACGTTTGGTAAGCGGAATAGTATATAGCCAGAAATTCTATATTTCTGAAAATAAAATTCTCTAATTAAATTTTCAGGAAAATTATATTCCCAAGTTTGGTGACTATATAAGTATTCCCAAAAAATTAAAATTGATAAAAAATAAAACTAAAATAAAAAGGATAAAAAAACTGAGGAAAAAACATAAAAACCCAAAAAAAATTAAAAAAATGAAAAAGCAAACAATTATTCTTAAAAAATAAAAAAAAGATAAAAAAGTTGAAAAATAAATTCATATATAAATGAAAAAAGATTTCAAAAATAGAAAAAAGATAAAAAATCTTAAATGAAAAAGGATAAAACAAAAAAATAAAAAGAAAAAGAACAAAATTAAAAAATATTTGAAAAAACAAAATATTTCCATATATTTATGGATAAACAATTTAATCATATATTTGTAATTTTTGAAATTAGTTTTTATAATCTAAACCACATGGAAATAATGAGAGAGAAAAAAATCATATGTACCAAAGACGTAGGGAATTTGGTACACAGGATTTATTTTTTATTTTCGGATAATTTAGATTGGAAAATCTATTCCCATGTTTGTTCAACTTATAAAAATTTATTTCCATGAATTACGAATAAACAATTTACCAAGAATCCTATTCCTTAAAAATAGATTATTATATTTTTTTTTCCCGGCAAAAAAAAGTTTATGGTACTTATTTTCCAATACTTTTCTAATATTTTTCTTTTTCATTTGTCTAATATTTATTTTTTTTTTTGGTTTGTTTCAATTTTTTTTTGTTCTTTTTCATTTTTAAGAATTTTTTTAGTTTTGTTTTTTTTAAACATTTTTTATGGTTTTTCTTATAAATGTTTTTTTTTCATTTTTCATTTTTAAGGTATTATGATTTTATTCAGTTTTTTGAAGATTTTTTTTTCCATTTTGTCCCATTTTCATTATTTGGATGGTATTTTTTCCAGTTTCTTAAGAAATTATTTCAAATTTTTTCCAAACATTTTGTTCTATTTTCAATTCTTAACAGTTTTTTGTTTTTTTTCATTTTTTAAGATTTTTTTTTTCAATTTTTCCCCCCATTTTTTAGGTTTTTCATTTCTTTAAGATTTTTTTTTGTTTTGAGTTTTTTTTTCATTTTTAAAGGTTTCTTTGTTTTTTTTTCTATTATTTAGGATTTTTTTCATTTATTTTTATGCATTTTTAAGGGGTTTTTTTTTCTCACTTTTTAAGATTTTTATTTTTTTGTGTTTTCAGTTTTTTTTTATCTTCTTTATTTTTTAAGAATGATTGTTTGATTTGTTTTTTTAATGTTCTTTATTTTTTGTAAGAATGATTTTTTTTTTCATTTTTTTCTTTTTGCAATTTTTTGCATTTTTTATTCCGAAAATATTTATATGTTCAACAAATATAAAAGTGTAATTTTTCAAAATTTTTTATTATCGCATATTTAATTTCAAAAATATAATTTTTTTTTTGATTATATAGTATTTCGAATACCAAACGTATCCTAAGTGTCTGCTTGGCAACTATGAGTTTTTGAGCCAGCCGCTTGTGACTGCTTGATAATTTTTTTGAGATACTGGTGTTGGTTGGATCAAAAATTCTCCAAAACCAGTGTAGTGTAATTCTGGTTGTCTTTATAAACACTCCAAATCGGTGGACTTTGAACATTATTATTATTATTTTATTCCTTATATCCTCACAAAAAATACAATTATAACTACTAATAGCATACTATATTTTCTCTTTCTCATCTTTGTTTCCTCCAAACTACGACTACTTCATCTGGTGAGTTTTTAAATGGAAAATGCTATGCTTGCAACCACTTTTGGTTGTAAGCTTTACAACTACTTTTGGTTGTAAGCTTTACAACCGTCTATGTGGCATCTTTTGATTGGGGGAGAGGGGCGACCGGGTGGGACTTGGTTTGACCATGTTAGCAGGAGGTGGGTGTGGGTTGTAAGAAAGTTGTAAATTTTTTGTAGTAAACTTAGCATTTTTCTTTTTAAATATTGTATATTGTTTTTGTATACACTCTCTTATCTTCATTCAGACGATCATTCTTATATATCATATTTGGTTATTGTCGAAGTCGAACACATGATACACACCCATAAAGATATCTTCATAAATCATGTATCAAAAAGACTTCACCATCATAAATGAAACTTTGTAAAAGTTTTTGTTTATATATGGACATATAGATAATTTTATTTTTGTAAAGACCTTCCAGAAACGGCTAGTTAATGAATTACCAAGTATAGATTAAAAACTCGTTTAAAAGCTGTTACTTAAAATCATCCAAAATCAAATCCATCGTACTCTTTCATAACTGGTAATCTAAAATACCTAATAACCGTCATCCCAGCAATTGCCCGGGTGACGTAAAATAGGCATGAGCCATGTGATTGAGTTTATCCATAAGATATTATTCCTAAGAGTTCATTTTTGTTCACCCACCAATATTATGGTATTTGTTCACCTCCCAATGATATGAAAATATATGGCAAATAAAATCATTTTAAGAGTGATTTTGTACATTCTCAAAATAGATTTATAATTTTATTTGTCATATGTCTCCATGTGATTGAGGGGTGAATAAATACTATGGTATTGGTAGGTGAACAAAAATGGCCTCACTAACTTCTGTCAAGTAACCAAGTGTTAGTAGCTCAAGTGGTGAGCACACTGGTACCTGGATCGGCTGGGTGGTGTTCGAGCCACGGGTCCGTTAGGAGAGTATGTGTGTGTGAGTAAAAAAAAAAAAAAACTTCTGTCAAGTAGGCATGAGTCATGACCCAGACCATGAGCACGGTCCAATGGGGAGGGCGGCTGTATTTGTCTGACCATTCCTTTCTGGGAATTAAAACTTCACTTTTATTAATGAACTGTCAATCTAAATATAAAAGTGCGACTAATAAATAAATGTGGGGGCATACAGACGCAGACAATGTGCATGTGTTGCTAAACAGCCACCTACACATCTGTTGCTATAAAATAAATTAACAAAGAAAAAGGAAGAGAGAGAGAGAGAGAGAGACTAGTGATTTGAGAAGTGAAAGAGAAATAAAAAGGAGAGATTTTTTTGTGTGCGTGTGTGTGTGTGTGTAAGAAGAATTGAAATATCTATTCTTTCCATTTATTCTACTATTTATTCTTTTCGTATTGGATTCTTGATGGCTACTTCGGTTGGGTTCGTCTCTCCGTTAAGTCGATGCATCAAAGCGAGAAATTTGACATCTTGGAGCGTTTCCCAATCTGGGACGGGGAGGAATCAGAGAAGGGCTTGCTCTCGATGCTGCGTCGGAGTCGAGGATCAAGTTGTCGGTGGCTCGGCTTCGAGGAATCGGCTACCAAGGTTCGATTTTTACTAAATTTTTTAGAATGTTTTTTTTGGTGAATTTTGATTGAGAATCGATTTCTGGTGTGTCGGAATTGATTGACTTGGTGATTCGAGTGCATATGTAGTAGTAACTTGCTAACTCCTTGATGGATTTTCGTCGAAGGTCCAGTTTTAGGATTTATGTTGCTCTAATGTTTTGTTTCATTTATGGGTCTTTAGAAAGATTCAGTTTTGGTGGGTTGGGTATTGTTGTGAATGTAACTTTTGAAATTGGAAATGTTGTCTTTCGTTAGAGAATATAATTGTTCTTACTATGATAACTTCATGAATGTTGGTGTTGAAGTTGATTGATTATTTCATTGATAGTCTCATAGGCTTTATATAGCCTTTACAGTCAATTACATAATGGAATATCCTGTGGCATATTCTGACATCCCAAATATGTCCTGAATGAAATTCCCATACTAAATATGACATATATTCCCATACAACGGAACCAGGATTTTAGAGTAGGGTGGGCTAGCTATTATATAAGGTTTTAGAAATTTATGCCAAAAATTCGGTAGAGTTTCCCTGCACATAACTATGATGAACGAAATACAAGTATAAAAGTTTATCCAACTCAAGCTTTGATATTTATACATGAAGTCTAAATATTGCACATGAATTTCCATTAGTAAACTGGCAATACAAAGAAATAGCAAGTACAATACAAACCTTACTGAATGTTGTCACATTTATAAGTCTCATAGGGGCCTTCTTTTATAGCAATTTCTGATGAAGCTTTCAAAACATGATATTATATGGTCTTAAAGATATATGCATTCAGTTTTGAGCCTGCAAAAACATTGAACACAATCATTAAGTACAACTAAGCACATAAGCAACAAAAAAATGGAGAAAAAAACTTGTGGGACATTTATGGTACCTTTGGTGACTCGAAAGGCATGTCTAGGAAGATAAAAGTATGAGCCAACTCCTATACCAATTGGCCTATATCTCAAGTATGATCAATAAGTACAGCAGCAACATATATAGCAAACAAAATCATCTATAAATCCAACCACAGCCAACTTGTCAAAGTCAAAATATTTCTTCTTTGGCCCAATGCTGCCAACCAGTTCTGATGGAACATCCTGCAAGGAAATGAAAAGAAAACTTGAATAACATTTCTCTATATGCTTTTGTAATTAGATAATTGCATTTCATACCTTCTCTCTAACAAATCATAAACTATGTCAAGTATGACATACAAAAAATAATATCCCAGCCCATTTCAATGAAACGGTGTCCTAGTGCCCTGTACCTGTCGATTCTTGAATTTAAAGAAATCATCTATTATCAATTCTAAGTCGAGGCCTTCAGCAAGTTCTCTTTCAATGTAAATCATCAAACAATCTGAGAGAAATCAATCTTCCATCTTGTTACGTAGTGACGTTTTAACAAGTTTCATAGCAAAATGCACGTTCTGTAGTTGCCGTGGAAACATGAAGAGTTAAAACAAGACGAAGCAATCTATCAATCAAACCATAGCTCTCCGACTTCTTTGCTTCAACTAGCTTTTGACATAGATCAGAAATAGTAGATATGTTCTGAAACCTTGGATCAAGAGGAATATCTTGTTGATAATGTTGCAGTTGACCTCTCAATATAAGTACTTCTTGTTCGGTAAAATCTTGAGGATAGAATTTTTCAGCAAGACTACAAATATCATCAACTTCAAATGCTTTGAAGTCATCCCTTGGATCCAATGCCGAGCTAAGAATGAGAAGTTCCATTGCCCCTTCAGTGAACCTACTTTCTAATTTCTCAAGTTGAAAATTTATAGCCTCATTAAAGATATCAAAATGATAGTGATGCTCAAATGTAATGTCATCCCGTTGTTGGCAAGAGCGACCGCTACCCATAGTATAACGATCACTCATATTAGGTTTACCAATCGTATGTCTCTCACAAAATAAATTCACATTCATAAACAAAACGTTCCATCCATCTTCTCTCAACTTGTGAAGAAGTTTCTTGGTAGTGGAAACAAGACTCATAGCATTCACAATGTCTTGAGTTTTTTGTTGCAAGGCTTGACAAAGTACTTCTGTGATTCCCATTATCGCATTCATCAAATGCAACATGAATACAAATTCAAAGGATTTCATTGATTTCAAAGCACCCTTAGCTTCCCCACGTTGAGCTCTCTTTGTAGTATCTCTAGCAATGTTCTCAAGAACTGTACAAGTTGCATCAAACGTAATCATCAAGCGGCTAACTGAACCAAAATGAGAACTCCAACGAGTAGCTCCAGCTCGTTGTAAACTACCAATTTGATTACCCCCTCTACTAGTTTGAAGTTCACCGGTAGCAATTTTGAATGCAACTTCATATGCTTGAGCAGATCGAAACTCACTTTGACGTTTAGGAGAAGAAGAAATAAGGTTGACGATAGTTCCCACCATTGAAAAGAATAACCATATATCCTGCTCATCCTTAGCTGTCTCAACTAATGCTAGTTGGAGTCGGTGGGCAAAGCAATGCACATAATACGCGTAAGGACATTGTTGGCAAAATAAAGCTTGTAGACCATTCCATGCACCACGCATATATTCTAGCACCATCGTATCCTTGGCCTCTCATATTGTCGATAGAAAGATTGTACTTAGTAAAGACCTTGCATATCTCTTCTTTGAGAGTTAAAGTTGTGGTATTTTCAACCCCCACAACACCAAAAAAACCGTTCACGTAAAATACCA
Source organism: Iris pallida (assembly GCA_029216955.1). Lineage (NCBI taxonomy): Eukaryota > Viridiplantae > Streptophyta > Magnoliopsida > Asparagales > Iridaceae > Iris > Iris pallida. The sequence goes on along the minus strand of JANAVB010038018.1, from coordinate 19,427,439 downwards.
TCATCATCAACAAATCTCAAGATAATATCCATTTGTTCTCTATTGGACTCATCTTGTGCTTCATCAACAAGAATACAAAATTTCTTATCCCCAATTTGTTCACGTATCTTACATTTCACCCCATGAGCTATAATATGCAAAACCTCCTTTTGAATCAATGGTGTAGAGTATGAAGCATTTTCCGGAGCATTTTCTAGAACAACTTCAGCAACTTTTTCATTCCAACTTGCGACAAAGTTTAGCAATTCAAGAAAGTTTCCCGGTTTCTTGATCCAATTGACTCATCATGACCTCTAAAGGCACATCCTTGATATGCAAGCTATAAAATGCAACAAATAGTGGCCTTCACTCGCAACCGATTTTTCTCCACCAACTCTTTAGATTGTACTTTAAACATGCTTTCTATGCCTCTTGACAGTCTCTTTAAATTTTCATGAGACCGTACATGAGCCATGTGAAAGGAATTTGGACCTCCCATGTGTTGCAAAAAAGAACAATTTTTTCCATCATTCACCCGCTTCCAACTTCCAAATCCATCTTTTGTAAATGTACGACGCTTAGGAGGATATGTTTCAAAGAGAAAGCATGGAAAACAATACACTTTATCCTTCACGGGAGAATATTCTAACCAAGGGAAGTCTTTAAACCACGAGGCAATAAATCGACGATTTTGTTCTCCGGATGATTTAGAGGACGGATACCCTTGTAGTGGTTGATATGGTCCCGCATTGATATAAGCCTGTCGAACTTCGTCCCGTTGATTAACGGGGTATTGGCCTATTTGAAGACGTAACCCCGGATCCCGTTCGAAAGAAGCAACATCAAATTCTATAGGCTCCACTCTTTGAACTTTAGTACGGCGTTCTTCATGAACTTCAACGGAAGGAGGACATCTTCCATCAACTTCATTTATAGGATGTTGCTCATCGTTGTCATTGGAATGATGTTGCTCACCCACTTCTCTAGATGTAGTCCCCTTGGACATATCCTCTTTTGATTTTTCATTGTTGATTTTTCATCGTTGTCATTGGAATGATGTTGCTCACCCACTTCTCTTGATGACCATGAACATGGTTCTAATCAAAGATATTCCACCAAAAGTCAAAGAAGTACCACCTTGACCCAAACCTCTCTGTTTAGCCCTGTGAATGAAAGAAAATTCTGACTATTGGTTTCCGTTTGAAATGAACCGTTTGTCATTCTTTCGGCATTTTGGCGAAGACAACAAATGGAACCTTTGTTGATTTTCCTTGTTCCATTTCAAATGGGAACTAAACTAGCCCAGAGTAGTGGGCAGAAGGGCTGGATTTGCTTGACCAAAATTTCTGTTTGTAGGAATAAATCTTTTTATAAGAAGCATGCCATTGTGATTCAGTCTCAATTTTTTCCAGTGTTCTAAATTGCGGCATAGGCAGCGCCTAGGCACTAGGCGGCCTCCGGCCTCACCGGAAACCCCCTAGGGGGCCGGCCTAGGCGCTAGGCGGCCTTAGGCGGTTGGAAAATTATTATTTTTTTTTTTTCATAAATTTCATATTTAAAATTTCAAAATTCTCAAATTTCAAATTTAAAAGAAAAAAAAAATCAAAATTCCAAAAAACATACTTACCTGCGGCTGCTTCTGCTGCTGCTTCTTCTTGCTGCTTCTTCTTGCTGCTGCTGCTTCTTCTTGCTGCTGCTGCAGCTGCTTTTCATCTTGATGATGATGAAGATGCTGATGCTTCTGCTGCTGCTTCTTGTTGTTGTTGCTGCAGCTTCTTCTTCTTCTTCTTCTTGATACTGCTGTGGTTCCTTCTGCTGCTTCTGCTGAGAGGACAGGGAGGAGAGGAGAGGAGAAGTGTAGAGGAAAGGGCTAAAAAAAGGGGAAGAGTATAAAAAAGTGTGTTATAATATAACTTATGTATACTTATGAGAGAGGACACGAACCTACACCCACCCAACAGTGCCCTATCTTATGACTGAAGCTTGTAGCCAAGTTGTCAAACTTGGCTTTGTGTTTGCATTAACATATACATAATATATATGGAAGTAAACTACATATATAAAAAATAAAAATAAAAATTCGGCGCCTAGGCGTAGGCGGCCTAGGCGCTATGCCCCCCTTTGGTGCACCGAATCCGCCTAGCGAAATTTATAACACTGGTTTTTCCCATTATGTCTACATTCTACTCTTTCAATTGTATATCCTATTACCCTTCCACACTGGATTTTGGCTACTTTGCTTGGGGTTGTATCTCCATCGCCTCGATGCTTCAAAGAGAGGTGTTGGGGCATTTCCCCATATGGCTCAGATAGGAGTTCAAGAAGGTTTGGTCTAGAAGCTGCATCAGAGTTGAGAATCATGTTCTTGCAGCCTCTGTTTTTGTTTACAACAATTCAATTTGTTGAATTTGTTACCTAGACATTTTTTTCTTTAATGTTTTCTGATGAGGATTCTACTATATTGACATAGCCTGATTTGATGTAATTCTTTCGCTGTTCTATCAAGTTCTTTCTCTATATGATTTTGTCCTAATTGATAAGAAAATTTACAGACTTGTTGGAAAGGGTTCCAAGCTTGTTGGGTGTGGTTCAGGGGTGCCAAAGCTTCAGATTTCTAATGACGACCTTTCCAAAATTGTTGAAACTTCAGATGAATGGATTTCTGTTCGAACGGGGGTTCGTAATCGACGAGTCCTTACAGGTATGGTACTGTCAGATGTTATTGTTGAGAATCAATAAGGGACTTTTAGTCCCACATCGGAATTTGTAGTATGTAGAGGAGCTAGACTCCCTATAAGTAGTGAAGTAGTCCATCAATAAAATTCATCCCAACTATTATTTTCTACATGGTATCAGAGCCATAACTCTCTCTCACTCTCCACAAAAAAAAAAAAAAAAAAAAAAATAATTTTAGCCCCCTCCCGGAGCAGCCCCCCCCCCCCGACCCCCCTTTCCCCCCCCCTCCCGGAGCAGCCCCTCTTCCCCCCCCCCCCCCCCCCCCCCCCCCCCGACCCCCCCTTTCCCCCCCACCCGCTTGTCACGCCCCGATTCGGGAATCGTTCGCCTCCGCTTAGATTCACGCCGAATCGTTCGTCCTCGCTAAGGCGTGATGCCGTACAAGTCTGGAATTGCACTTGTACAAGGCGTGCTCGTGTTCCTTTTATAAAAGAGACATTTTGAATAGAGATTCGCAGCGGATGATAGAGAAGTTTTGGCAACACAGATATGATCTGAAATAAGTTCTTTATTGATATCTTTGAAATTACATTGCATAAACATAAGGCTCTCAAACAGCCGAGATGAAAGGCCAAACTTGGCTACAACTTGCAGAAATATTGAAATGAGATACAACTTGTTCCATACATCATATCCCTTTATTAATAATGCAGCAATAACCACCTTCAGCAAAATGCCTTCTTCTTCAAGTGGAAACTTCAAGATGTACGAAGTTTCTAAAGAGTCGGACAGCAAGCCTTCAGCGTCTATGATTATCCACTAGGTTCCCGGCACCTGTGGAGACGAGGGTCAGTACATTGCCACATATGTACTGGTGAGCGGCCGTAACCAATCTCACCATAAATCAACAGTAGTAAAAATTACATGAATGTTCACTATTGATTTGTATTCTTTCTATCTTGCCTTAGGGTCCATTAACAATTCATATATTTGATGAGAAATATAAGAAGCATACAGTGATGTTAGAAACATAAGCAATTCATGTTGTTCTAACATAAGCAGTTCATATTGATCACCAATTTGGTGAATCTTACCCACGGTCGATAGCCATCCCTGTACATATTTATGAATACCACTTACTCTGCCTGCATAAGACAATGTTAGCTATGCCACCTGTCTATATGAAGGTCACTGGCGACACGCCATCCTGGACCGTCTTACTTGGTACAACGGCGCCCTTTCAGTGCGGGTAGCTAGCCCCACTGCAAGTCCCGTTTACCGATGCCAGTACGTCGGCATAATTCCTTGTTCCCCCTAGGACGAACCGGGTCCGTGGCCGCGGATTACCGTTCTGGGAACTACCTTGTATACAAGTTGTCCATGACCATGCATGCAATGCAACTTAACTAATAAGAGACACGACATGCATGATAATAGCATCTTCCACACATATTCGTAGTTCTCATTTTATCTTGCCATTTTCCCATCTTTCCATCTTACCAACTTGCCTTGAGCCATAGGCTCGTATATTCGTTCATCCAACCAAGGGACTATTCATGTTTAACCCATTCTTTCGGACCGAAGTCCGATATACTTACCGCCCAATACTTGGGTCTTTGCATCACCTGTTAAACAATTTATATAGCATACGAGCATCATTCGATTTGCAACATAAGCCTAGCCATGTGATAATTTATCTTTCATTATCTTTCCCGTATTATTACTAGGCATCTTTTATTAAGCACCGAACGCAATAACAAGTCTACCATTGTTATGCGCGAAGATCAAGGATCGTCGAAGGATCAAAGCCACTCACTTGTTGGTGAATTGCCGAGAGAAAGAGGTCTTCCACGCAACGTCACCCGAGGTTCACCGCGTTAGCACCTGCATTGGCACCAACGTCTGGTCAGCATACTTCTTCTCTTTCTCTCAGTTATTCGATATGAAATGCGTAGACGGTGAAAGTAAATCCATGAAAACATTCATCGAAAACAATCACGAAAACGCACACAAAAGCCAACAGCAAAAGCGACATCGAAAACCAGCAGGGCAACGGTCTCGGGGCAAGCGACTCTTATATAGAACTCTTCCCCCAAGACGCGCGCCACTGCATCTTGGGCATCATTTCAAAAGAGTCCAATCCATAACGAGAAAAGGATCTCAATTTATTATCCCGCGATCCTGGTAAAGTTTCCCCAATTCTCATCCGACTCGGCCATTCGGCCGCTAGCCCGCACCGTGCTCCGCAACGGATTCAGGGCATTACATATTAATACACTAACAAAAAGTTTCGTCCTCGAAACTTAAACACAAACCCACCTAGGTCAAACAACGAAGGAAACTTTTCCTTCACCTCTGCCTCAAGTTCCCATGTCGACTCTTCGACGGAATGATTTCGCCAAAGCACTCGAACCAAAGAAACAACTCGGTTCCGCAAGATTTTATCTTTCCTATCCAAGATCTGCACGGGTTCCTCCACATAAGACAAGTCAGCTCTTAGCCCTAGCGGACCGAAGTCTACCACATGGCTTGGATCGTGTACATACTTCCGTAGTTGGGAAACATGGAAGATATCGTGCACTCCATCCAATGCCGGTGGCAACGCGATCAGATAGGCGACAGGGCCGACTCGCTTAAGAATTTCAAACGGGCCAACAAATCTCGGACTTAGCTTCCCCTTTGCACCGAATCGCATAACTCCGCGCATCGGTGACACCTTCAGAAATATGTGATCGCCCACCATAAATTCCAATGGTCGTCGATGAGTATCCGCATAACTCTTCTGCCGACTTTGTGCCACACGTAACTTCTCCCGAATCATGCGGACCTTCTCGACGGCCTGTTCCACCATCTCCGGACCAAGTACCTGTCGTTCACCGACTTCATCCCAACAAATCGGAGATCGACACCTTCGCCCGTACAGTGCTTCATACGGGGCCATTTCTATACTTGACTGGTAACTGTTATTGTAGGCAAATTCTGCTAGCGGCAAGTGAGTATCCCAACTAGTCTTCAGATCAATAGCACAAAGCCGAAGCATGTCTTCAAGTATCTGATTCACCCTCTCGGTCTGGCCATCGGTTTGAGGATGGTATGCAGAACTAAATTTCAATTGTGTTCCCATGGCAGCATGCAAACTGACCCAGAAACGCGATACAAATCGTCCATCCCGATCCGACACTATTGATACCGGCACTCCATGCAGTCGGACAATTTCATCCAAGTATAACTGAGCCAACCGGTCGACGCTCCATGTCGTTTTCATTGCGAGAAAATGTGCAGATTTGGTTAATCGATCAACGATGACCCAAATTGCATCATTCCCCCGCTGCGTCTTCGGCAAGCCAACTATAAAATCCATGGTTATATGATCCCATTTCCATTCTGGGATCGCGAGGTTCTGCATCTCCCCGCCGGGCCTCTGGTGTTCCACTTTGACTCGTTGACACGCTAAGCATCGCGAGACAAAGAGGGCCACATCTCGTTTCATGCCGTGCCACCAGAAGGTCCTGCGCAAATCTTTATACATTTTTGTACTTCCCGGATGCAAAGAATACTTGGCATAATGGGCCTCCGTCAAGATTTCTTTCCGGAGTTCTTCGTCCTTCGGGACACATAGCCTCCCCTTGAGTCGCAATGATCCGTCCTCGTGCCTGGTGAAGTCGCTGGCTTCACCCTTTTCCACTATTCTGCCAATCTTAATCAGGAACTCATCTGTCCTCTGTGCCGTCTTTATCTTTTCTAACAAACTCGGCTCAAGTTGGAGTTGAGCCAATTGTGCATTTCGGCCACGAATCTGGAGCTCAATTCCCATACTTTCTAATTCCTCCAGTATTCGTTTGTCAACACTGAGTGATCCCACAAAGTTTCGACTCAACGCGTCCGCCACCACATTGCCTTTTCCTGGGGTGTACGCGATCGTCAAGTCGTAATCTTTTATAAGCTCCAACCAACGTCTTTGCCGCAAATTTAAATCTTTTTGAGTAAAGATGTACTTCAGGCTTTTATGATCGGTGAAGATCTCGCAAGCCACTCCATATAAGTAGTGCCTCCACAATTTCAATGCAAACACTATCGCTGCCAATTCCAAATCATGCGTTGGATAATTTTTCTCGTGCGGCTTAAGCTGTCTCGAGGCATAAGATATCACTTTCCCTCTCTGAGTCAACACACATCCCAAACCCAGTCCGGACGCATCGCTGTATATCTGGAATCCCTCGACGCCGTCTGGAAGTGTAAGGATTGGAGCTGATACGAGACGTTGCTTCAAATTTTGAAAGCAAGCCTCGCACTCATCAGTCCAATCGAATGCCACTCCCTTCTGGGTTAGCCGAGTTAAAGGCGCTGCCACTTTTGAAAAATCCTTGACAAACTTCCTGTAGTAGCCTGCCAAGCCGAGGAAACTTCGGATCTCGCTCGTCGACGTGGGTTGCTTCCAATCCACTACGGCTTCAATTTTCTTTGGGTCAACGGACACACCTTCCGCCGAGATAACGTGCCCTAGGAACGACACGCTACTCATCCAAAACTCACATTTGCTCAGCTTGGCATAGAGCTGATTGTCCCGTAGAGTCTGTAACACTGTCCTCAAATGTTCTGCATGGTCTTCTCTGTTCTTCGAGTAGATTAGGATGTCGTCGATGAACACGACCGCAAATTTATCCAAAAAGGGCCGGAAGACTCTGTTCATCATATCCATGAAAGCGGCAGGGGCGTTGGTCAGTCCGAAGGGCATGACCAAGAATTCATAGTGTCCGTATCTGGTTCGGAATGCGGACTTAGAAATGTCATCTGGTTTGATCTTTAACTGATGGTAGCCTGAACGAAGATCAATCTTTGAAAATACAGACGCCCCTTGTAACTGATCGAAGAGGTCGTCTATTCGAGGCAACGGATACTGGTTCCGAATTGTAACTTTGTTTAGCTCACGGTAGTCGATGCACAGCCGCATCGATCCATCTTTCTTCTTCACAAATAGCACCGGAGCACCCCATGGTGAAACACTGGGTCTGATGTATCCCTTGTCTAATAATTCCTGTAGCTGTACTTTGAGTTCCTTCAATTCAGCAGGCGCCATCCTGTATGGTGCCCTTGAGATCGGACGAGCGTCTGGAAATGTATCGATAGTGAATTCAATCTCTCGGTCCGGAGGCATTCCGGGTATCTCGTCAGGAAACACATCAGGAAATTCTGCCACGACTTCAGTGTTAGCTGAGTCTGCACCATTCTTGCGTGTGTCTCGAACAGAAGCAAGGTACCCTTCGCAGCCAGAATGAAGCAATCGCCGGGTCGTAGTAGCTGAAATCACCATCGAAGCCTTCGCCGATGAACTGGCCGAGTAAGAGAATTCTGTTCCTCCAGGTAGGCGAAACATAACTCGCTTCTTCGCACAGTCAATCGTCGCACAACATGCACTTAACCAGTCCATTCCCAGAATGATATCAAAATCTTTCATATCAAGCTCGACTACATCTAATGGTAGCTTTCTCTTCCCGATACATATGTAACCATCCCTACACATCATGTTAGTAGGCATCTCCACTCCTGATGGAGTACTAACACTAAGGTACATATCCAACATTGTCATTTTTATTTCATGTTCCTTAACATAGTCTTTAGATATAAAACTATGTGAAGCACCAGAATCAAATAAAGTACGTGCAGGAATGCCATTAAATAACAATATACCTGTCACGACAGTATCTGATGCAAATGATGCTTCCTCCTGAGTCAATGCAAAGACTCGGCCCTGGGCACCGGCCCTCTGATTCTGTTGTGGCTGAGGAGGTCGTGGTGCCTGTCCACGATTCTGTTGATATTGTTGGTGATGCTGCTGCCTCGGAGGGTTCTGGTTGCCCCTCCCTGGACAGTTACGAGATATATGGCCGAATTGACCACACTTATAGCATCCTCCCTCTAAGACTTTGCACTCTTCAGGAGAATGTCCTCTGTTGCGGCACTTGCTGCAAAACGGCGCAAGCGGGTTGGGTCGATGAAAGCCACCGTGATTCTGACGCTTTGGCGCCTCATATCTGCCACCGTTGTTCGGTCTCTTGTTATGCCAATTATGTACCGACGCTTGCACTGGCGCCGTCGCAGGATAGTGTGGGTCCAATTCCTTCGCGTGCTCATAAGACTCCTGAAAAGTCTTATATTTCTGAACCACAACTTGAGCCTTCAGAGCAGGCCTCAAGCCCTGCTCAAACCGACGAGCCTTAGATGCATCGTCAGTAAACTTCGTGATCGCATACTGAGACAGTCTAGAAAACTCTGCTTCATACTCCTTCACCGTCATGTTCCCCTGTTCGAGCTTCTGGAACTCCAATTCCTTAGCTCGCTGCTCAGTCGAAGAGAAGTACTGAGCCAGAAATGCCTCACGGAACATCAGCCAAGTAATTTTCGTTGTTCCATTCACTCCCGCGAGAATTCTTTTCTGACTTTGCCACCAGTAGTGTGCGTTGGAAACCAGCAGTAGTTTCACACACGAGACCCTCTTAGATCCAACAATACCCAAAGCTTCCAGGTGGTCTTCCACTTCAACTAGCCAATCCATAGCAATGGTGGCTTCCTCTGTCCCTTTGAATTCTTTGCTGCAGATTTTCTTAAACTTTGTAATGTCGGCCACAGCAGTGGTCTTCTTAGCCGTCGGGGGTTCCTCTGCCTCCACTAGTTCGCTCTCTCGGGAGACTGGAGTGCCTTGAGCCCCATTGTTCACCACTGTTCGGACCAACTGTTGCAGGGTATCTAGCTGCTTCTGTTGGGCCTCGAATTGCTTCGCGTTCTGCCTCTGCTGGCTCTCCATCATAGCCAGCATCCTCTCCATAGGGTCGGTTGAGGCTACCACCCTTGAGCTACTCGCATTGTTTGTCGTACCCGCCTTTGTCATCTCTGCAAAACAGAGGAGCTTGTTAGTCTCATAATATATTTATGGACTTATTGTATGGAACATCTCATTTCGGGACATTTAAAACCAAAGTTGTTCGAGAAGCAATAAAGCTTGTGTCGTTTTTCGAAATCTTTAAAACCAAGAAATTCCCAAGGATGTAAAGCCGTGCTCTGATACCAAACTGTCACGCCCCGATTCGGGAATCGTTCGCCTCCGCTTAGATTCACGCCGAATCGTTCGTCCTCGCTAAGGCGTGATGCCGTACAAGTCTGGAATTGCACTTGTACAAGGCGTGCTCGTGTTCCTTTTATAAAAGAGACATTTTGAATAGAGATTCGCAGCGGATGATAGAGAAGTTTTGGCAACACAGATATGATCTGAAATAAGTTCTTTATTGATATCTTTGAAATTACATTGCATAAACATAAGGCTCTCAAACAGCCGAGATGAAAGGCCAAACTTGGCTACAACTTGCAGAAATATTGAAATGAGATACAACTTGTTCCATACATCATATCCCTTTATTAATAATGCAGCAATAACCACCTTCAGCAAAATGCCTTCTTCTTCAAGTGGAAACTTCAAGATGTACGAAGTTTCTAAAGAGTCGGACAGCAAGCCTTCAGCGTCTATGATTATCCACTAGGTTCCCGGCACCTGTGGAGACGAGGGTCAGTACATTGCCACATATGTACTGGTGAGCGGCCGTAACCAATCTCACCATAAATCAACAGTAGTAAAAATTACATGAATGTTCACTATTGATTTGTATTCTTTCTATCTTGCCTTAGGGTCCATTAACAATTCATATATTTGATGAGAAATATAAGAAGCATACAGTGATGTTAGAAACATAAGCAATTCATGTTGTTCTAACATAAGCAGTTCATATTGATCACCAATTTGGTGAATCTTACCCACGGTCGATAGCCATCCCTGTACATATTTATGAATACCACTTACTCTGCCTGCATAAGACAATGTTAGCTATGCCACCTGTCTATATGAAGGTCACTGGCGACACGCCATCCTGGACCGTCTTACTTGGTACAACGGCGCCCTTTCAGTGCGGGTAGCTAGCCCCACTGCAAGTCCCGTTTACCGATGCCAGTACGTCGGCATAATTCCTTGTTCCCCCTAGGACGAACCGGGTCCGTGGCCGCGGATTACCATTCTGGGAACTACCTTGTATACAAGTTGTCCATGACCATGCATGCAATGCAACTTAACTAATAAGAGACACGACATGCATGATAATAGCATCTTCCACACATATTCGTAGTTCTCATTTCATCTTGCCATTTTCCCATCTTTCCATCTTACCAACTTGCCTTGAGCCATAGGCTCGTATATTCGTTCATCCAACCAAGGGACTATTCATGTTTAACCCATTCTTTCGGACCGAAGTCCGATATACTTACCGCCCAATACTTGGGTCTTTGCATCACCTGTTAAACAATTCATATAGCATACGAGCATCATTCGATTTGCAACATAAGCCTAGCCATGTGATAATTTATCTTTCATTATCTTTCCCGTATTATTACTAGGCATCTTTTATTAAGCACCGAACGCAATAACAAGTCTACCATTGTTATGCGCGAAGATCAAGGATCGTCGAAGGATCAAAGCCACTCACTTGTTGGTGAATTGCCGAGAGAAAGAGGTCTTCCACGCAACGTCACCCGAGGTTCACCGCGTTAGCACCTGCATTGGCACCAACGTCTGGTCAGCATACTTCTTCTCTTTCTCTCAGTTATTCGATATGAAATGCGTAGACGGTGAAAGTAAATCCATGAAAACATTCATCGAAAACAATCACGAAAACGCACACAAAAGCCAACAGCAAAAGCGACATCGAAAACCAGCAGGGCAACGGTCTCGGGGCAAGCGACTCTTATATAGAACTCTTCCCCCAAGACGCGCGCCACTGCATCTTGGGCATCATTTCAAAAGAGTCCAATCCATAACGAGGAAAGGATCTCAATTTATTATCCCGCGATCCTGGTAAAGTTTCCCCAATTCTCATCCGACTCGGCCATTCGGCCGCTAGCCCGCACCGTGCTCCGCAACGGATTCAGGGCATTACACCGCTGACCCGCGCCCCCCCCCCCCCCCCCCCCCGCTGACCCGCCGGCCCCCTTCCCCCCTCCTTCCTTTCCTTTCCTTTCCTGTCAATCTTATTTCCATTAGCGCCATTATCCTTGATCTAAACTGTATTGTTTCCTTTGATATTCCTAAGGTAACTTTTCAGGAGAAGGGAACGGGGAGACGACTAGGCACTGGCACATGGCATAAGGGTCTATGGTACTTGGACAGGAACGGTCTGGATAGAGCTCTGGCATCTTTGGTTGCAGACGCCCAACCGAAAGTCCGAAGTCGAAGTGTCGAAGCCGAGCTGCTCCTCCAACATCAGCGTGTAGGACATTCTTCTTTTCCCGTTATTGGTCGACTGTATCCGTCATTATATCAAAAAGCAAATAAAGAGTTGTTAGTTTGTGATTCTTGTGAGTTGGAGAAACATACCAGAAGCTCCTATGTGCATTCTGGGCATCGATGTTCTGCTGCTTTTGATATGATTCATTCCGATGTGTGGGGCCCTTGTCCTACAAACGGTGTTAACGGTTATAGATGGTTTGTTACTTTTATTGACTGCTCTACCCGCGTAACGTGGGTCTACCTGCTGAAGAATAAAAGTGATGTTTTCGAGGCATTTCAAAGCTTCCATCAACGGGTGCGGACACAGTATAATACTCGTGTTAAGTGTTTCCGGTCGGATAATGGGACGGAATATACCCATAAGATGTTTGCTGCGTATTTATCCTCTCATGGTATACTGCATCAAACCTCTTGTGCTTATATACCGGCTCAAAATGGTGTTGCCGAGCGAATGAATAGGCACCTGCTGGAGGTGGCTCGGACAATGATGCTGGCTATGAATGTCCCTAAATTTTTGTGGGGGCAGGCTGTCTTGACAGCCTCTTATCTCATCAACAGGATGCCCTCTCAATTACTGGACTGGAAGACGCCTTTGGAAATGCTCACGGGGACAACTGCGTACACCGTTCCTCCGAAAGTATTTGGTTGTGTATGCTTCGTCCACGATAACAGGCCTGGTGTTGGTAAGCTGGATCCTCGAGCACTTAAGTGTATCTTTGTTGGGTACACCGGGACACAGAAGGGTTACGTATGCTGGAGCCCGGTTGAACGGAAGCTGTTTGTAAGCATGGACGTTACATTCAGAGAGCTGGAACCTTATTATGGTTCGGACGAAGGTTCTGCGTTTGGGAACACGCCTCACACAGCGGGTGTTAGACGTGAGGGGGAGGTAGTACGCCCAAACGTCGTTGTCGGATCGGTACCTTGTCCTGTCGTGACAGACTGGCAGAAAGGGGGAGACAACATCACTGATACTGATACGGAGGATGAAGAAGACAATACGTACATTACGCAGGGGGAGAAGCAGACAAGGGAAAAGGAGCTCCAAGTTTACAGAAGAAGACAGCAGAGGTCCAGTACTGTGCCGTACCCTGTGCCTATAGTGCCAAGTCCCTCGTCTACTCCTGCCCCGACTCCTGAAGATGTTACTCCCGCACCGGATCGCTCGGATTCGGAAGCGGATCTCTCCGATTCGGATGGTATGCTTTCTCCACCACCCATTGCTCCCTTAAGGAGGTCTTCTCGCATTAATGCGGGAAAGGCTCCTATTCGTTATAAAGATTATGAACATGATATCGCCAACTACCTATCTTATTCTAATATTTCTCCGACTTATCAAACATTCCTCACTTCGTTAGACTCCACTTCTTTACCTAAGAATTGGCAGGAAGCAAAGAAGGACCCAAGATGGAAAGTCGCAATGATGGAAGAACTTGGGGCACTAGAGAAAAATAAGACATGGGAGCTGGTGCCATTACCTGAAGGGAAGAAAGCTGTGGGATGCAAATGGGTTTACACAGTGAAGGAGACACCAGAAGGAAAAGTTGAACGATACAAGGCGAGACTGGTTGCAAAAGGCTATACCCAGACATATGGTATCGATTATGATGAGACTTTTGCCCCAGTAGCGAAGATGAGTACCGTAAGAACACTGGTCTCCATTGCAGCAAACTATGGGTGGAAGCTACACCAGTTAGACGTAAAGAACGCATTTCTTCATGGAGACCTACAAGAAGAAGTTTACATGGAGACTCCTCCGGGGTGCTACTCTGTGTCAGATTCAGGTGAAGGAACGTCACATGGAAAAGTGTGCAAACTGAAGAAGTCGCTGTACGGGCTGAAGCAATCTCCTCGAGCCTGGTTTGACAGATTCAGAAAGGCTGTCACTGGCATGGGGTACCATCAGACAAATGCAGATCACACGGTCTTTCTCCAGCATGCAAGAGGCCACATAACTATACTTGCTGTATATGTGGATGATATAGTAATCACAGGTGATGATGCTGATGAGATCACTAAGCTGAAGACGAAACTCGCCAAAGAGTTTGAGGTGAAGGACCTGGGAGAGATGAGATACTTTTTGGATATCGAGGTGTGTAATGGTGAACAAGGAATTGTTCTCTCACAAAGGAAATATGCACTAGATCTGCTGAAGGAGACAGGAATGCTGGGATGCCGAGCAGCAGTCACTCCAATTGACCAGAAGTGCAAGATGGGAGCAGAAGCAGGAGAGCCTGTTGATCGCGAAAGGTATCAAAGGCTAGTAGGCAGACTGATTTATCTAGGGCATACTCGCCCTGATATCTCATTTGCAGTAAGTGTTGTAAGCCGCTATATGCATGATCCAAGAACGGGTCATATGGATGCAGTATTTCAGATCCTAAGATATCTGAAAGGGACGCCGGGAAAAGGACTGTGGTTCAAGAAGAATGGATGCACAGATGTTGAGGGATACTGCGATGCAGACTGGGCAAGCTGCATAGACGACAGAAGGTCTACCACAGGGTACTGTATTTTTGTAGGAGGAAACCTGGTTTCATGGAGAAGCAAGAAACAGTCAGTGGTAGCACGGTCGACAGCTGAAGCAGAATACATAGCAATGGCTCTAGGAGTATCAGAATTGCTATGGGTAAAGGCGCTGCTGACAGAGTTGAAGCTAGACAAGGGGACACCATTGCACCTTCGGAGCGATAGTCAAGCTGCGATAAGTATAGCGAACAATCCGGTTCAGCACGACAGAACGAAGCACATCGAGATCGATCGATTCTTCATCAAGGAAAAGCTGGAACAAGGGATACTGAAGATTGACTATGTTCGCTCAGAAGAACAAGTGGCAGACTGTCTGACTAAGGGTCTTAGTTCATTGAGTCTGTCAAAGCTATGTAACAAGATGGGGATGATTAATATCTATCGCCCATCTTGAGGGGGAGTGTTGAGAATCAATAAGGGACTTTTAGTCCCACATCGGAATTTGTAGTATGTAGAGGAGCTAGACTCCCTATAAGTAGTGAAGTAGTCCATCAATAAAATTCATCCCAACTATTATTTTCTACAGTTATATCTATCCTTTCACTTCGTGCTTTCCATTTGGTGATTGATATTTACATATATTTTGGATGATAACTATGTAGAATTTCTTCTTTGTCATCACTTCCCTTTCAGAAAAATATGGGTAGTACTACCAGTAGTGTTACACATTTATAATCAAGTGACTGCCACCTCCCAACACAACAAAATATTATGCAAGTTAGTGCAAATAGATTGCTTTACTATAAATATCCGAAAACATCATTAACAGACAGCCTCTGATGTGTAACAGGAGTAGGAAATTATTGACATTCTTATAGATTACTTTTTCATTATTTAGAGTGTGCCACACAAATGTGCATATATTTGCAGCAAATTTAATTTATAAATGTATCCTACATCTGATTAGGTAATATCTTGACAGGGGATGAAAATTTAGGTGGTTTAGCCCTGGAGGCAGCAAAGGGGGCTTTGCAAATGGCCCAAGTCGAGGCTGACGATGTTGACCTTATTATAATGTGTACATCCACTCCGGATGATCTTTTTGGATGTAGTGGTCGGGTAAGCTTTCTGGAGTATGTCACTTTAGAATAAAATTTTGATTTTCCCCTACTTTAACAAGATACACTGAGCACAGGTATCTAGCATTAAATATCTTGATTACTTTTGGGGATCAACTGATATGGCCACAGAATAATTCATGTCATTTTAATCTCTGTATGATAAAATTTCTATATGAGCTTCAGAGTCTAAGGTGTATGAAATTCCTTCAATGCTGGTCTTATAAAGTATAGGTATCTAACATTAGATATCTTGATTACTTTTGGTAACTGGTATGAATCCTATTTTCAGTAACTTATGTGTGTCTTCTTTAATACAATTGCTAGCACTGAAGACCAATGTCAGATATGCATGTTGTCATACATTAGTTTAGAAGCTTAATATAGCTTAGTTGGTGTTTTATGAAATATTATGTTCTTTAGAAATATACTAATAATTCTGCTTTAGTTTTCTATGACTAGCTACATAGGTATAATATAATGAATGCAATATCTTGTTTCCTCGGTGCTTAGTCATGTATATCGTCTCGTTGAAGGCAAAACTTCATGAGTGACAAAAGATTATTTATTCTCATTAATATTAATTTTAATGAAATTTATTCTGGCTGGTTTCTTGGGTTGATCAGAGTTACCTGGAACGCGGTACGTCTTGGGTATGATATGGGTTCAAGAATGGAGTACGCTAGTTGTCTCTATTTTCGGTACATAGGGGGCATGGCGAGTTGGTTCGCTAATTCGGTTCGTTGTATGCTTTAAAATCTTAATTAGGACGATGGTAGTTACTTGTTCAAATTTGACTACATAATTGTGTCATAAACGGAAAGAACACACTATATGTAACATAAGAAAATTCGAAGTTCTTACTTCATTCAATAAGATGTAAAACTTGACTTTTCTTAGTCACACATCAATTTGAATGCAACATTCAGAATAAAATGATACAATGGTGCTAAGTCAAAACATGTAAATAAACCATAAAATAAATAAAAATAAAGTGATAAACGACTTAGAGCTCCATACGAAATAACAAAAGCATCATAAAATCTCATAAGCTCATTCTCTGCTTTGCACGAGAAACTTAGAAAAGAGAGTGGTGACTCATAAGTAATGAAGAAGCGATCGAATTACAAAATCAAATTTCATAAAAAATGTATAGCTATGGAACCACAATTGACAAAAAATATCAAGTTTTTCCCACTTTTTTGTATTGAAAGAATCTGTTGCAAAAACAAATTTATTGTGAGATAATCTTGGTTCGGATTGCCAAAGTTAGCAATCCGGATCGAGTACCATAGCAATCTGGATAAAAAAATGTACCCCGAACTAGAACACTTGTACCCGGAACGGATTTGATGGGAGTTTATGTGTACCCGGTAATTATGGGCTTGATAACAGTGAAGATTAACTTGAATACATGCAAATTTGTGAAGACTTATTTTAAACTTTGAGGCTATCATTTGATGCAGGATTTTAATTCATATTCCATGAAAAACAAAAGTGTTAGTTTCACTTGAGCACCTGATTGTAAAGCACATTCTTGTGTTCAAGTTATATGATGAATGTGCCTAGTTCGGTTTCAGTGAGGTCACAATAACAAAAGCTGCATGTAACCTAGGTAACTGGATTCGAGTAAAAGAAAATAATCTTATGAAAATGTAGTTGGGATAACAGGTAATTACGGTACATTTATGTTTTTAGAAAACTATATGGCACGACTCTCTCATGCAGTCACCTTGGCTAGAAATTTCAACTAACATAGAGGGTTGTCGCTCATCACCATCATCATCATCATTCAAGTTCGACCTCCTTCATATGGAGGATATTCTAGTAAAGCATTGCAGTATTGGCCAATATTGGTATGTACTGGTCGCATCGTATCCGTTTTGGCTTGTACTGTACTGATACAGGCCCCTACGGATACCTAAAGATACTAACTTTAGGGCTGTCTTTCCTAGTCAATTCCACAAAGAAAATACTAAAAAGAAAAGAGAATATTGGAAAAATAATATCGGCACAATGGTTCAATCATGCCAAAGATCGACGTGCTCTAGTGTGTCAATAAGATTCCTTAGGACACAATGAAACAGTTGACATTTGTTCAAAGTTGTATATGTATAAATAAATTCACAACATTTATCCATAATAGTAGTATTCTTCGAAGCTATCTATCCATTGCAGGTGTACTTTGCCTTAAAGCAAATAAATAAAAAATAGTATCTATTGCGGGTAACGGTTCATTAATGTCAAATATTATTCCAAACAAAACTAACGAGAAACATCAAATATTCATAAACAATGCTGAAAATTTATCTAGTTTTTTTTCCTAGTTTATACATATAATTTTCAGATTTCCAAAACAAAGAACTCTGAAACTTTGATCCAAAATTATTGAAACTGCTGATTCCGATACTCATAAAAAGGGCCTGGAACCAATTCTGATACGGATATTGCGAACCTTCGTCACCAGATTTTTTTTGGGGTGGGTAGAGGGTTTCCAAAATCCAACAAAGAATTGGGATTTCTCAAGCAAATTTGCAAGAATATGACTGAAGATCATGTCTTCATTCCATAATGGTGATCATACTGAAAAGAAAAATATTATGGAGTCCTCATGAGCTTTTAAAACCTAATCTTGACGGGACTGCCATGTTTATCAAATATCAAGCAGACAAGGAACATGGATTTTCTGAAATGACTTTTCTATAACAAGTAAGGTTTTAATACCTTAACAAGATACTATCTCATGCAATTTCAGAAAGATATAGTAGGTTGGTTGGATGCATGTGTTTCATTACCATTGCAGTAGAGTTCCCAGGCTTTGGTGCCTGACCTGACTATTATGAATAGACTATCAGTCCTTTTACTGCCTTAGAGTTGCTTAAACTTTAGTGCTTATCCCAACTTTTAAGCATGGAGTATTAATCACTTTATTGAACTTTCTTTTTGGCTTGAAATATTTGTTATTTTTGACAAACTTTGTCCATACTGTTCAGGTTCAGAAAGATCTTGGGTGCAAAAATGCTTGGGCCTTCGACGTCACAGCTGCATGTAGTGGGTTTATTGTGGGTTTAATAACAGCCACTCGCTTTATTAAGGGTAAGTTAATCATTTAATTTTCCTGAAGATGGGTTTTGTTATGCTTGCATAGTTTGTAAGATAATTATTGTGGTTCAAGTACAGGTGGTGGCTACCAGAACATTCTAGTAATTGGAGCAGATGCTCTTTCACGCTATGTGGATTGGACGGACAGAAGTTCATGCATTCTATTTGGTGATGGTGCTGGTGCTGTACTAGTGCAGGTGCTTTGCTTTACGTAGCTCTATATGTGCTGAAAACTTTTTCAGTCTCGTTTGCTAATTTATTGCGATATGGTGTTGGTATTATGTTAATATAATGGGATGTAATGTTTCCACCGTAATAAGACCTTGGTTTTGGGGTTTGACCAATTCAATTTTGATCTGAAGCATCTTGCCATTCAATGGATAAGATCTGTTGAAAATGGATATTCAGAGAATAATTATGATGGAACGTTTTCCTCCTCGAAGCCTTCTCCCATATGATTGGGATCGGCTATGAAGCACAAGAGTGCTCCATAAAAGGATTTACACAGTTTTATGACTTTCTGCTGACCTGATGTTGGTGCCAGATCCCGTACCAGGGAGCCATGAGCATGAGAGGACCATGCTATAAAACCTAGACGTCTAGTTAGCGAGAAAATAGTGTAGAGAATAATTGTTGTGTATTTTATTGATGGGCTACTCCACTACTTATAGGGAGTCTAGCACCTCTTCATATTACATTTTCCAATGTGGGACTAAATTCCTTATTAGTTTTCAACACTCCCCCTCAAGATGGACGATATATATTAATCATTCCCATCTTGTTACATAGCTTCGACAGACTTAATGAACTAAGACCCTTAGTCAGACAGTCTGCCACTTGTTCTTCTGAGCGAACATGATCAATCTTCAATATCCCTTATTCCAGCTTCTCTTTGATGAAGAATCGATCGATCTCGATGTGCTTCGTTCTGTCGTGCTGAACTGGATTGTTAGCTATACTTATTGCAGCTTGACTATCGCTCAGAAGACGTAACGGTGCTCCCTTGTCCAGCTTCAAATCTGTCAGCAACGCTTTCACCCACAGCAACTCCGACACTCCTAAAGCCATTGCTCTGTATTCTGCTTCAGCTGTAGACCGTGCTACCACAAACTGTTTCTTGCTTATCCATGAGACCAAGTTTCCTCCTACAAAGACACAATATCCCGTGGTAGACCTTCTATCATCTATGCAGCTTGCCCAGTCTGCATCGCAGTATCCCTCAACTTCTATACATCCATTCTTCTTGAACCATAGCCCTTTTCCCGGCGTCCCTTTCAGATATCTCAAGATCTGAAACACTGCATCCATATGACCCGTTCTTGGATCATGCATGTAGCGACTTACTACACTCATCGCAAATGAGATATCAGGGCGAGTGTGCCCTAGATAAATCAATCTTCCTACAAGTCGTTGATATCTTTCACGATCAACTGGCTCTCCTGCTTCTGCTCCCAACTTGCACTTCTGGTCAATTGGAGTGACTGCTACTTTGCATCCCAGCATCCCTATCTCCTTCAGCAGATCTAGTGCATATTTTTTCTGTGAGAGAACAATTTCTTGTTCGCCTTCACACACCTCGATACCTAGAAAGTACCTCATCGCTCCTAAATCCTTTACCTCAAACTCCTTCACGAGTTTTGACTTCAGCTTAGCGATCTCGACTTCATTATTACCTGTGATTACTATATCATCCACGTATACAGCAAGTATAGTGATGCGGCCTCTTGCATGCTGAAGAAAGACCGTATGATCTGCATTTGCTTGATGGTATCTCATGCCTATGACAGCCTTTCTGAATCTGTCAAACCAGGCTCGAGGAGAATGCATGAGTCCATATAGCAACTTCTTTAGTTTGCACACTTTTCCATGCGATGTCCCTCCATCTGATTCTGTAGCGTAGCACCCTGGCGGGAGTTCCATGTACACTTCTTCTTGTAGGTCCCCATGGAGAAAGGCATTCTTCACATCTAACTGGTATAGCTTCCATCCATAGTTTGCTGCAATGGAGACCAGAGTTCTTACGGTGCTCATTTTCGCTACTGGAGCAAACGTCTCATCATAGTCGATGCCATATGATTGTGTATCCTTTTGCAACCAACCTTGCCTTGTATCGTTCCACTTTTTCTTCTGACGTCTCCTTTACTGTGTACACCCATTTGCATCCCACAGTTTTCTTTCCTTTGGGTAATGGAACCAGCTCCCACGTCTTATTTTTCTCCAGTGCCCCAAGTTCTTCCATCATTATAGCTTTCCACCTTGGATCTTTCTTTGCTTCCTGCCAACTTTTGGGCAACGAAGTAGAGTCTAATGATGCAATGAAGGCTCGATAATTCAAAGAAATGTTAGAACAAGATAGGTAGTTGGCAATATCATGTTCATAATCATCAAAACGACTAGGAGCCTTACCCGCATTGATGTGAGAAGATCTCCTTAAGGGAGCAATAGGTGGTGGAGAGATCATACCATTAGAGTCAGAAAGATCCACATCAGAATCAGATTGATTCAGTGCGAGGGCAACATCTTCAAGAGTTGGAGCAGGAGTAGACGAGGGACTTGGTACAGTAGGCACGGGGCACGGTACAGGCACAGTACTGGACTTCTGCTGTCTCCTTCTGTAGACTTGAAGCTTCTTTTCCATTGTCTGCTGCTCCCCCTGTTTAACATATGTATCTTCTTCATCTTCTGTATCGGATTCACTGTTTTCTCCCCCTTTCGTCCAGTTTTCCTCTCCCCCTTTTGTCCAGTTTTCCACGACCGGGCATGGGATCGATCCGACTACCACAGATGGGCTTAATTTTTCCCCCTCACATCTAACACCCTCTGTGTTAGGTGTGTCACCAAACGCTGAACCGTCATCCGAACAGTAATATGGTTCCAGTTCTCTGAATGTAACGTCCATGCTTACAAACATCCTCCGCTCAACTGGGCTTCAACATGCGTATCCCTTCTGAGTCGCTATGTACCTGACAAATACACACTTAACCGCTCTAGGATCCAGTTTGCCAACTCTTGGCCTATTATCTTGGACAAAATATACACACCCAAATACTTTCGGTGGATCAGTGTACGTGGTTGCACCAGTAAGCATCTCCAACGGTGTCTTCCAGTCCAATACCTGAGATGGCATTCTGTTGATGAGATAAGATGCCGTTATCACCGCCTGCCCCCATAAGTGTTTCGGGACATTCATAGCCAACATCATCGTCCGTGCGACCTCCAGCAAGTGTCTGTTCTTCCGTTCGGCCACACCATTTTGTGCCGGTGTATAGGCACATGAAGTTTGGTGTAGTATTCCATGAGTGGATAAATACTCATCAACCTTCTTATTTATATACTCCGTCCCATTGTCAGACCGTAAACACTTAATTTTAATATCATATTGAGTTTCTTCCCGGCGATGAAAGTCTTGAAACGCCTCAAAGACGTCACTTTTATTCTTCATAAAGTAGACCCATGTCATGCGAGTATAACAATCAATAAAAGTGACGAACCATCGAAAACCGTTAATACCGGTTGTAGGACAAGGGTCCCATACGTCCGAATGTATCATATCAAATGCAACTGAACTTCTACTTCCTGAACTCACATACGTGCTTCTGGTATGTTTACCCAACTCACATGCATGACAAAATAACTTCTCTTTATTAGCCCTTTGGTATAAGGACGGATACATTCGACTACTAATTTTAAAAGAAGAATGACCAACACGCTGGTGGTGGAGTAGCAATTCGTCTTCTACAATGCGCCGTGAATCTTCTGGTGGTGTGTCTGCTAGCAGAGATGCCAATGCTTTGTCCAGTCCAGTCCTGTCCAAGTACCACAGCCTCTTATGCCATGTGTCAGTCCCTAGTCGTCGTCCTGTCCCCTTCTCCTGAAAAGTCACCGTAGGAATGTCAAAGGAAACAGTACAGTTAAGATCAAGAATAATGGCACTAATAGAAAGAAGATTGACAGGAAAAGACGGAGCATGTAAGACATTGGTGAGAGTGAGAGAGGGGGTGCATGCGACAGTGCCTTTACCCATGACAGGGCTGGAGTTACCATCAGCAGTCTGAATGCTCTCCCGCGTCGGTAGGTGAGTATAGTCCTGGAACTCACCGCGAGACCCCGTGACATGGCGAGATGCCCCAGAGTCTATAATCCAACCTGGTTGGTGGACAGTTGCTGCAAGAGCACGCGCAGGAATACCTGTGCTGGTTTGGGCAAAGCAAGTGATGTTGTCCCCCGAGGTAGATGACGTCCCATGACTGCCGTCCGAATCCAGCTTCGTGTTACGTAACCTCGCGAGGAACTCCTTCTCAAGAGGGGTTAACTCAGCCAGGTGATTTTCTTCCCCTTCCTCCGCCAGATTAGCTTTGTGTCCTCCAGAATAATTTTTTCTTCTACCAGCATAACCGCCTCTACCACCTCGACGTCCTCCGCGGCCCCGTCCACGATCACTCGACTGACTTTGCAGGAGTTTTGGACAAAATCTGATATAGTGTCCTGAGTCACCACAGTTGTGGCAAACACCGGCCACAGAGGGAGACTGATTGAAGGCGGCAAGGGCAGATTTGTCAACAGCAGCTTGCTCCCCCTGGAAAGAGCCCTTGTTGGGCATTAACTTCAAGCGAGCCTCTTCTTGTGCCATGGCAGCTATGGCTTCTTATAAGGTTGGAAGCATGGGCTGTGCTAGGAGTACATTCCTTCTATGCTCAAACACAGGGTTAAGACCTTCAAGAACTTCATCATCCGTTGTCGCGAATTATAATCCAAGAACTTTTGGAAATGTTTCGCAAATGTCGGTTCGACTTGGACATCTTCCATCCCAAGAGGATCATAGTGATCCAGATCAGACCAGTACTTCTTCAACAGTGCTGCATACTCAGAGATGGTGCGGTCGTCCTGGGCCACCCTATCAAGTTCATCCTGCAGTTGGAAGACCCGCATAGGATTGCCTGAGCCTGAGTACATATCCTTCAAAGTCCGCCATATATCAGCGGCAGCCTCCATTGCCTCTACATTGCCTGACACCTGGTCGGTCAAGGAGGCTGTCAACCATCCAGCCACAACATTGTTGACAATTTTTCAAATAGAAAACTCCTTTGAGGAGGGATCATCTGGCGCCTTGGTTTGGCCATTGACGTAGCCAACAAAGCCACGTCCCTTCAGCGTTCGCATGGCCTGCCGTGACCATTTCAAGTAGTTGAACGTTCCTTCCAACTTCGTCTCCAGCTTGTCCAGCTTTCCCATTTTGTAGGGTGACGGATCCACATCAGTATGGATCACACGTGGGGTTGCCTTGGTTAATCTTTTTGATAAAGTATCATCAACCAAGGCCTTCATCTCTTCTGCTGTCAGTTTACCACTGATCGAATCCATGGCGTCTTCAACTGTGATTCGTCGTCGTCGTCTTCGTCGTCGTCGTCTTCGTCGGCTTCGTCGTCGTCGTCTTTATGTAAAGTCTTCAACAGAGACCTTACGAATGCGCTGTTAACTTGCCAACACCGGCGCGCGCATGTAGATCTTAATTAGCAGATTGAGAACGGAAAACAAATAAAGCATTTGTAATTTCGGAGGACGTAATCTAGGAACAGAAGGTGCAAATAAAGCATTTGACAGCCATCCGTCTTCGAATAACCGTCCACATAATCTCTCTCTCAAATTAGGATTTTTTTTTGTTTGAGAAAAAAAGGGGGTACGGCAGCAGTGGGGTCGGGAGAGAGAGGGGGGGACGTCGGGGGGGGGGGGGGGGGAGGCAGGGGGGTCGGCAGCAGGGGGCAGCAGGGGGGTCGGCGGGGGGGTGGATCGATGGGGGGGGGGCGTCGGGGGGGCAGGGGGCAGGGGTGGTCGGCAGTGGGGGGGTCGGCGGCAGGGGGGAGGCGTCGGGGGGAGGGGGGGCAGGGGGCGGGGGGGGGGGGGGGGGGGTCGGCATTGAATTAAAAAGCGGGCCTAGGCATGCGCCTAGGCGCAAGGCACAGGGACAGCGCCTAGGAACAAGCCAGGCGCACCGCCTTAAAAAAGCGCGCGCATAGTGTAGAAAGGCGCAGGCTCCAGGCGCTCAACAAGACGCGCCTACACGTAAAGTTACTTTAATATATATATATATATATATATATATATATATATATACCAACCTTCTATATACATGTTATATAGTTTATGAGCTTTATTGGAAAGTATAGAAAATTATTGTCATTAATATTATTGTGGGTTTTAGATTGTTTTCTAAATTAGAATGTACTTCTATATTTAAAGGCTTATATATATGTGGTTTGTATATTATATGTATATAGTTTGGGTTATTTATATCTAATGGGCTTTTAGATTGTTATATATATATATATATATATATATATATATATATATATATATATATATATATATATTGGAAAAAGGTAAATTTTTATTCCAAATGAAAAGCCATAATCATACAACATACAATCTGAGTGGGACTCCCACTCGACACTCATCCATTCTCCATAGCGTTTACATCAAACTCAATGTTATGGAGAATGCCAACCGGAGGTGTGACTAGACCCTCAAAGATCCGACGGTTTCGCTCCCGCCAAACATGCCAAACCGAAGCCGCCAGACGAACTCTGGCTGTACGGAACCAGTCCTGACCTCGACCCCTGCTATCTCGTATCACCGGGATGATGTCCCCAATGTATTTACCAGAGGTGCACACTCCCAATACCCGGCTCTACTCCGACCATATCTGCCATGCCAGAGTGCACTCGAAAAAGATATGTCTAATAGACTCAGGCTCCAAACATCAAAGCACACATTTGGGGTCCGGCACTGGCACTCCAAAAGAACTCAGACGATCCCTCGTCAATAGGGGACCCAGAAGAAGCTTGTAAACACACAACTGCATCTTCCTGGCCAGACCCTTACACCAGACGAACTCGTAATCAGAACTCAGAGGAAAAGTGTGCCGGATAAGATTGTAGCAACTACGGAACTGGAACTCCCCCGAGCCCGAAGATGCTCCAGTCGGCTCCCAAATCCACCGATCCGCAGGCAAAGCCGGATCAATGACTGTAGACATAATGAACCCTCCCAGCTCCTCAGTGTACCGATAAGATTCCGGCCTCCACTCTCCATCTCGTAAGATCCGACTACACGTCAGACCTCGCCTGTCCTCCGTGTGAGTCGAGGATCCCCTGATGTCTAGTAACGAACGCCGATCTATCCAAGGGTCCCGCCAGAGGTCCGTACCCGACCCATCCTTCATGACCCTCCGGATAGCAGACTTGAGCACACCCCTGTGTCTCAGGACAGTCTTGAACGTGACAGAATGGTTGTTATCAGGAGAACACGTCCAAAAATTATCCTGCTTCACGTATCTGTTGTGCATCCAGTCCGCCCAGAGAGACCCCCCGCTAATGAATCTCCAGGCCAGCTTGAGCGCAGAGGCCTCCCTTATCTCCAGCAACGACCTGAGCCCCACACCTCCCTCCTTCCTGGGACGACAGAGCTGCTCCCACGAGATCGCATGCATACCCCCCCTCCAAAGGAAATCAGCACATAGACGCTCCACTCGCCGAATAGTGGCCACCGGGAGGAGGATGGACTGTAGCCAAAAATGGGCCACAGCCGAGATCACAGATCTGATCAGCTCTATGCGTCCGCCAAAAGACAGACCGGCGGCTTGTCAGCCTTCTACTCTCTGCTGGACATACTCTACCAGGCCCTGGCAGTCCTGATCCCGCGCATAGTTGACTGTGAGGGGCACTCCTAAATAACGCACCGGAAGATCACTCCTCGCGATACCCAGGACATCAGCCCGCTCCTCCTTCTGGGAACACCGGGAACTGAAGTAGACCCGACTCTTATCCCTGTTCAGTTGGAGATCCGAGAAGGACTTCAAATCTTCCATAATACCCGCAAGCGTCTGCAACCCCATCGTCGAAGGCTGGATGAAGACCAGTAGATCATCAGCATATATAAGGTAGGTAACTGGAGGGTCCATCCTCCGAAACAGAGGCACCAGTCGTCCACGGTGCACTGCCAGGTCCATCAAACCAGTAAAGTATTCCATCACAAGCGTGAACAGGTGGGGACAATGGGTCACCTTGCCTAAGCCTACGGTTGCTCTGGAAGTACCCATAAGGAACGCCCTGGATGAGAACTGAGAAAGTAGGGGACGTGATGCACTCCCTGATCAACTCAACCCAGTGATCCGCGAATCCCATGACAGACATCAGATGGCAGAGGAAGTCACGATTGACCATGTCATACGCCTTCCTCAGGTCCAGTTTAACACAAGCTTTCTCCCCACCAGGTCTGCTGAATCCTCTCACCATCTCATGTGCCAGGAGGCTATGCTCTGCAATCGACCGTCCCTTGATGAACGCAGCCTGGTTTGGAGAAACCAAGTCCTGCATGATTTCCTCCATCCGCCGGCACATAAGGTGCGTAATTATCTTATAAAGATAATTACAACATGCAATAGGTCTGAAATCTGTCAATGCTGTCACGCCCTCCTTCTTAGGCACCAAGGTCAGGAAAGTGTGATTCAGCTCCTTCAAAAGCTTCCCCTTAGTGAAGAACTCCTGGACCACCTCCACGACCTGAAGCTTCAGAATATTCCGATGGCGCTTGAAGAAACTACTGCTGAAGCCATCTGGACCAGGGGCCTTGTTGGGGTCCGCCACCTTGACAATAGATTCCACCTCCTCCAATGTGACAGGGGCAAGTAGGATGCTATTCCCAAATGGAGTCACCAACCGCTTCGTAACAACCTCTGGAAATACGGACAGGTAGTCAGTCTGGAAATATAAATCAGAATAGTACCTGACAGTCTCACCCTGTATCTCAGCCGGCGTCCCCACCAGAGTGCCATCCGTACCAAGAAGCTGGGATATGTGATTCCGATTCTGTCTAGTCCGGATAACGTCATAAAAGAACTTGGAGCACCGGTCTCCATCCTTCAGCCAGGAACATTTGGCTTGCTGGGCCGAGCTAATTTCCTTCTGCAGCCTCAGAATATTGACTTCTCCAATCAGCTCCTCTCTAGCCGCCAGATCCCCATTAAGCATGTCAGCTTGCAAATCCTGCTGCAAAGATCTCAACTCAGCCTCCTTATCTTCTAGTGTGGACTTGGGCAATCCCTGCACCCAACTCCTGAGAGCTCTCTTCGTGGCCTTAAGGCGACGAACCAATCGGAATTGAGCCATCCCCTCCTGACCGCTAGACAGCCCCTCTGCGACAGCCTCTAGGTAGCCCTCCGAGAGATACCAACTGTTGTTATACCTGAACGGACGGGACTTCCCAAGAGATCGAGCAGAGAAGCGAACCCTGATGGCGGAGTGATCGCTCGTCCCAGCTGCCAGACCCTCAGTCGAAGAGTTGGGGAAGTAACGGAACCACTCCCCGTTATCCAGAGCTCGATCAAGCTGACAAGCAACCCTGTTGTGAGTTGCTTTGTTGTGCCAAGTCCAGATGAAGCCTGAGCGAGACAGCTCCCGTAGCCCCGCAAGCAGGAGGCATCTCTGAAAATCATAAAGGATAGAATCTGGAACCGGACGACCACCCAGCTTCTCCCCATGATGCATAAGAGCGTTGAAGTCCCCAATCAAGAGCAGAGGGAGATACGACGACTCAGCAACATCGAAAACACGTGAGATGGCGCTCCATAGTGACTCCCTTCTCCTTCTGTCATTGTGGCCGTAGACCGCCCCCAGTAAGAACCGGAAGCCACCCTTGTTCACGAAGGAGATGGCAATCAACTGCTCCGTCATCAAAATCAAGTCACCATCCCAACTCTTCGAGTTCCAGCGAACCCAAATCCTGGCCATGTCACAAAGGGCCAGGTTGTGCAGCTGGGCCCAATGAGAAGGGGTCCGCCGAGTAAGGGTCTTCTCCCCTTTGATCTTGGATTCTAAAATAACAGAAATGTCACACTTCTCTCTGTGGAGCACCCCACATATCTCTCTCCACCTCCCTAGCGAACACGCCCCCCCACATTCCAGACGATAATGGCCATTAATTAATGAGAGATGGGGCCCCTGAGAAACTCCCGGAACGGCACCTGGGGAAGGTGCCGCATCCGTCGCTAAAGGATCCTCATCCATACCAGTCGGAACCGTCTGTTGGGGACCGACCTGAGATAACACCAACGCCCAGGCAAGATTGTCAACACACACCGCCTCCTCTCTGTCTGTGGTACGTCCCTCCATCGTGGAGGGGCCATCACGCAGCAGGCCGACCGCACGTCTCTTCCTACAGTAAACCTGCCCTCCAGCCGAACCGCCCTCCCCTCGTGCCTCAGTCTCCGTCGCAACCATGCTTCTGGTAACTATACTACTCGGCCCCTGGCCAGTGGATACCACCCCACCCGTTGGAGCAAGTTGGGTAGATACAACGAGGCTCAAACCGACATCACTCCCCTGATTAGTAACCTCCTCCTCCACGACCACCACTCCGCTATCCTCTCTGAAATCCATATCACATGGGGCTTCGGGGACCTCACGAGGAGGAATATAAGGCTCCACAGGAGGGCCAGCCTCTAAGCAAGCACTGGCCAGATGCCCGAAACAGGAACAGCGAGAACAGGTAGGCGGAACCCATTCATACTCCACCTTATAGGTAAGCACCTCCCCAGAAGGGAGCTCATACTCCACCATCTTCGGGAGCTCCCCCCTGCCCGGATCTCCACAAAAATTCTCGTGTACATCAACCGCGTCCGAAAGGTAGTAGCTTCATCTGCCTTGATCGGGGTGCCCACCAGACTAGCAAGTCGCATCAACAGGGGAATGCTCCAAAACCCAACCGGGAACTCGGAAAATCGGATCCATACTGGGATGGCATTCAGAACTTCCCTCTCGCATCGCAGCTCTAGAGTCCACTCCTTGAGAATGATCAGTCGGCCGTCGAACGTCCAGGGGCCGCCTTGGAGGATCCTAGCGACATCCTCTGCCAGTCCGAACTTCACATAATAGAAGCCGTTCTCACGAGCATAGAACTCCATACTCCCCTTAGGCTTCCAGACTCGCGCTGCATAGCCCCGAATCTGCCCATAGAAAGGCTTGTTGTCCAAGACATACAGGACGAGGGTATTCTTCCAGTAAGCTGTCACCTGCTGGATCTCCTCCGCTGGAAACACAGCCCGGAAACCCCTCCCAACCTTGAGCGGCGGGACGTACTCCATCGATGTGGGAGATTTCGGCCCCACCGGTTTGCAGATCTTGGCCCAGGACCGTCCAGAAGGCCGTGGGGACGTCCCAATAGGCCTTTGGGCAATCACCGGGCGGGAAGTCCCAGGTCCCTGAACATCCAGATCCACTACCTTACTCTTCCCCTTAGCCGCCGCGGTCGCCTTAGGCCGCCAACCCATCGATCGCCCAGCAGACACCCCCGGACCCCGCCTAGGCCGAGACCCTGTCCCGTTCTGACGATTTTCGGGATGGCGATCCCGAATCTGACCCTGTCCGCCACCCGTCTTCCCTCCGGTCTTCGCCATACGACGGCGCGTAACCGTCGTCCATCCACCACCCTCTGTTTGACTCCCCAGAGATCCGAACCCCGCTCCGAATTCAAAGTTCGGATCCAAGGGAGTCCCGGTGTGGTGAACACCCATCCTCGTCCCCGTAGGTCCCGACCCCTCCCCCGGCCGCCTAGGAGGGACGTTACTACCACAGGAGGGGGGTCCTGTGCTCCCGCTCCCCCCTCCCCCCCGGCCGCCTTGGGGGGAGCTGCCACGCGCGCGCGCAAGGGGGGGTCCGCCCGACCCCCCGATACTGACTCCCGCCCCCCCCCCCCCCCCCAATGCGGGGGGGGGGGGGGGGCGCCCTTCGATGCCGACGCCCGCCCGCCGCCGGCCAAGGGGTCCGGCGGCCGTGGGGGCAACCCACGAGGAAACCCTAGTTCGGTATCCCGATCGCCCGCTCCAGACATGGTTTTTATTATATATATATATAAAGAATAATTTTGTGCCTATGATTTGTGATATTTTCAAGAAATTTGGACTTCTATGTAGCTAAGTTTTTAAATATAGATATTTTTTACATATAAATAAAAAGTGCACCTAGCTTTCAAAAGGCGCGCCTTGAGCCTTGCGCCTAGCATCTCAGGCTCCAGGAACCTTTGCGCTTTGGTGCGCCTTTCGCCTTTTAAAACTATGGGGGTCGGCAGGGGGTGAGGCGTCAGGGGGCGGGGGGGGGGGGGGGGGGGCGGGGGAGGCGGGGGGGGGGGGGGGCGGGGGAGGCGGGGGGGTGGGTGGGTTTGTCGGGTTGGGGAAGGGGTGGGATTTTTTTTTTTTTTTTGTAGTTATGGCTCTGATACCATGTAGAGAATAATTGTTGTGTATTTTATTGATGGGCTACTCCACTACTTATAGGGAGTCTAGCACCTCTTCATATTACATTTTCCAATGTGGGACTAAATCCCTTATTAGTTCTCAACAGATAGGCATGCTTTTTTGCTATGCAATTTAATCTGATGCAACCAAGGGGCAATCTCTTAGGTCCCCTAGACTATAAAGAGTCTAGATGAAGAGGTAAATGATACAAAATTTAAAGCATCTTACTTTCCCCTAGATTGACTATTTGTCGCATCAATGAGTGTTTCTATAAGGCTTAAAAGGAGAATGAAGAAACAGACTAAATATCAATATCAATCACAATAGCATTTTATCCATTTTGACTTTCTACTCTGAATTGTCATGCCAAATCTGTTCGAAGTAAAATTTCTCTCTCATGGTTCTGTTAGTAATTAATATATGTACCTGTGTTGTGGTTAGGTATTGTACACTCAACATCAGGTTGGTTCTTAGTTCATCTTTCTTTTTTCCAAGAAAAGAATAATAGAGTCTGGGGTCGAGGGATCACTTTGTTCGAAATTATAAATATTCTGAACTTGCCAATAACTCATGCCCATTCAAGTCTTATGCAGCATTTTCATGGTTAGTCTGTATGGTAACTTCAACATTTGTTTATGGAATTATTGTACAAGTTTTAGTTTACCAAAAACTTCAGTTTTTAGGGTTGATGGCTAGTTTTTTGTTTTGTTTTGTTTTGTTTTTTTGGCAGTTTCTGCAAGTATTTGGCCAAAACGATTAACGGAACCTAGTTTGGTTCCCAGCCTTTGTCTTCATACAGAACAACGAAAATCAAATGACAAACCGCCAAATACACTGAGTGGCACTAATTAGTGTTGGCGTTTGAAATGGAGCATTTCCATTTCAAATGGGAACCAAACATGCCCTTAGGGCCTATTGGCGTCAAAACATAGCTGCATTGGTGGCCTTCTATTCTTATTGAGTATTTTGGATATACTTGAGATGCTCATTTTGAAACTATTGGAGGGTGAGTCGAGCATATCTACTGTAGGAACATGTGCTCTTTTTGGCCTTTTGCTGTGAAAACTGCAATGGTGTTGCATTCTTATTAAATATTTAGGCTATAATTGAGGACTCTGTTGTCAGATTATTGGTGAAGGTGAGTCAAGTATAATTATCACTAGGACCTGCATAGGAAATTGGTGAGAGGTGTTTGCTTAGACGTATTTGGTGTATTTTCATGCCAATCTGCTTGATAAGGATGGACAATCTGTTTCTAGCAAAAAGATAGGGGTATCAAGTGAAGATGTTTGGGAATGGTTGTGTTTGGTTTGGTATGCAAAGCAGATTTAGCTCGAGTATTTATTAGACAAGTTTGAATTCCTAATTTTGGGCTTTGAGCACTAAATGAACTTCGTTCACAGAATCCTCTTGTTTGCTTTTATTCTTCAACAAGAATGATGTTTTGTTTATACATTAGTTTGTATGTGGGTGGAGCTAGGAATATGCAAGGGTGGGCAATTGGCCTCCCTAAAATTTTGGAATGATTCCTTATTTATAGGAATATCTATTTAATCCACTGTTTTCTTCTTCCAACCAAAATTTGCCACAATTCCTATATTATTTAATCTAACCATCCATCTAAGTACTTGTGAAATATAACTAACATAATATACCCATGAGATATACATAATAGTAATGATAAAAAGATATCATAGTTAGCTTGCCATCTATTTAAATTGTTAATATTTTATTTCTTTAACCATGTAACGTATTGATTTTATGCAATACTATGTTTCTATTTTTATAAAAGGCATAGTAAACATTAAAGACAATTTAAGAGGAAAAAAAAAGATCATGATACTCATAAAATTATACTTTAATATATTCCTAGCTTTCTATGCCCATCCCAAAACAATTAATTATGTAAGCAAAAATTTCTTTTGCCTCCACTAGAATAAAATTCTGGCTCCGACCCTTTTTGAGAGTATGATGTCATCTGAAAGCCGCTAACATTTGGGGTTGTAGTGGAGTTTAAAACTTCCACAATCATGCTTAGCACAATGAGGCATATAGTGGATCCTGTGCACTATTAGATTGAAGATTAAGAGCACAATCAAACTTAATAATACGAGCTGTTTGAAAATAGCTCATGTTTGACTTGATATTGTAAGGTGAGTGCCACCATTAAAGCTAGTTACCAATAAATGCAACTTAGTTAGCATTTCCCTTTATGGAATTTCATTCTGATATGTATATTTGGAAGTGTTTCTTTGTGGTACGGTAAATTCAATGATCCAAACATTCGAAAGAGAGGAGAAATTTTAAGTCCTAGAACATGCGAAATGTGAAATTGCAATTTTCAAATTGTAGTATTTTATATATAGGCACACACGATTAGAAATCATACCATGTTGCAGAACCACAATTCATTTTGCGAAAGCATTCACAAGAAGCCCTACCCCCATGTGCTATATTTAGTATTCCATACAAGTGGGCATTCCATGTTCTTGTTTTCCTTACGTATTGTCGTTCTAGGTAGCAGTAGATTACAACAACAACGACAAAGCTTTTATCCCAAATTATTGGGGTCAGTTGTTTGAATCCTCTTCTTCTATTCAGCTCTCTTAGGGCTATGTCCTCTGTAATACTAACAAAATCATGTTCTTCTTTAACACTTCAAACCGTGTTCGTCTAGGTATACCTCTAGTCTTAGCTGCTTCATTAACTACTATATTATGGGTTCTCCTTACAAGAGCATCTATTGGTTTGCGTTGCACATGTCCAAACCAGCTAAGTTGTTAGGTTGCATTAGACTAAATACTATATTTTCAGCATACAGTTTGACATTTGTAAATTAATATCCCAATAATTAATAACCTCTGACATTTAATAAAATTTCATGAAATCGACCGCGTTCTATAGACATAATTTTATAGACATAATTTAATATTTCTACTATCATAAGTAACAAAATAATAAAAAAGTTAATTAGAAGAATCACGTTTTTTAGAGAATCATCTGTCCAGATTAGCTTGTTTCTTCTTGGCAGGGCTGGCCCTGAGCTGATAGGGGCCCGAGGCAAAACTTTCAAAATGGACCCCCATACATAATGTAAAAAAAGTATAAATAAAACAAAAAATTGTTGTAGTCAAGATTTGAACCAAGGACCTCTTAAATATAAGTCTAGCATTATAACCACTACACCACAATGTTTTTTGTTAAAAAAGACACATGATACATACTAGTTCTAATGTAAATAGTTCCATGTTGTTGCCCCTTTCGTCAGGGAGCCATGGGCCGTCGCCTGGCCTGCCCTGGGCTAGGGCCGCCCCTGCTTCTTGGTTATCCTGATCTCGAACTATATACCTCGAATTACCTTATGAGCTACAATATGGGTGGGGATTTGAAAGGTCAAGAAGAGAAATACATAAGTGAAGGTCACCTAATTTATCTTCATTAGACAAAGGGGGGTCGTCATCCATATCTTCTTCGACTTCTTCGTGATGGTCGTCTGACGATGCAATTGCTAGATCTTCATCCGATATTTCTTCATCGGCAATTTTTTGCTCCTCTGTATTTAATTGGGGCACTAATAGACATTGGGTGATGAATTGCAAGTTGATCAATGGCAGTTGCAAGTTCTTGTTCTATTGATTGTTCTTCTCGACTCTCTTCAATTAATTGTGTACCATCCTTGCATTCAATTTTTTATTGGAGATGTATACCAATCTCATTGGTAACTTACAAACAATAAATATATAAGACTAAATTAGCATGATGAAGACTTTCTAACTACCTAGAAGTATGTATTGGCATTAGCAAATATACGTGAAATATTTGTAAGTAGATATTCCACAACTTAATAACCTCCGTTAATTAATAAATTATTCTGCAGCGGATGATATTAATTTAAAGAGGTCAGACTGTGGTGAAATGTTTTAGAATGATTTTGATCTTAGCTTGAACACATCTGACTAAACCAAAGTTGGGACAATTACAACCCTACTAATGTGTCAGGAGACGAGACAAGTTGAGAGTAGAAATTATAATTGATGTTGCATTCCTTATGTGCTATGATTCTGAATTTATAATCATGGGATCAACTCAATCAAACCAGAAAGTGTCAACCAGAAAGTGTCATTTATATTCTTAGGGGACTCCCAGTCTTTATTTAGCATGTTGGACACTCAGACACTCGGAGGACACCTTGAAGGTGATCCTAGGAAATATCATGTCATTTATGAAGTGGTACTAACCATACATTACTCTTGGCTATGAAAGATGTCAAAATCTTCATAATGAGGTCAAACTCAACTCTACCCAACCATCAACCGGTTGGTTACCTTCTCTTTTCACTATATACAGAGTTCAAACTATGGACCTGCTATCGTTGTGTCATCTTATGTTGTCTGCTATATATTTATCTCTTTAAGTGTTTCTGCTTGTGCACACACACACGTGTGGTGTGTGTGTGTGTTTTTTTTTGTTCATCAAATATGGAAGCATATGTTGATCCCTGGTACTTCATCCTCATCTTTTCAGGCTTCTGATGGTGATGAAGATGGCTTACTTGGCTTTGACATGCAAAGTGATGGTTTTGGCCATAAGTACGATCCACATCTCTTCAACTATCAGTTAAAAACGTTTCTATTATTTCCATTGACCAATCAATTTTTACATCCATGCAGACACTTGAATGCTGCAGCTAAGCCTGCAGAATCTGGGATCACGTCAGTTACCAATGGTGCACCTTCATTCCCCCCCAAGAAGTCTAACTATTCCTACATACATATGAACGGCAAGGAGGTGTTCCGCTTTGCTTGCCGTTGCGTGCCTCAGTCCATTGAGGCTGCACTTGAAGAGGCTGGCCTCACTTGTTCCAGTATAGACTGGCTCTTGCTTCACCAGGTACAGATTATTATTGTAGTTTGGTTTCCCTTGCAATTAAAGAAGTACCATCAAGACACCCCGCAATTTTTTAATATGAATAAAACTGCGACTATACTACTCTGCAATCTTGAAACCTTGAAAAGTCAAGAAGCCACATCAAATTCCATGAATGTCACACTTTGAATTTTTTTTTTAGAAAGATTAATTTAAGATGAAGTTGTGTGCCTCTATTGCCTTCTTTGATAAGATAAAGAATTGTACAGCCTCTTTCCAAAATTCAAATGTTCTTGCACACGTTATGGCCACTTCAAAAATGAATTTAGAGATACGAACTTCTCATGCCATTAACTACCATAAATTCCACAATTGCCTGCTGCCTGCTGCCGTGCAGCCATATGGTATTTGGTAGATTTGCTTCGTTCAAAGTCCTCTTTCTAAGCAAGGTGTGTTGTGTTCAAATTCTTGCCCTTCTGCAGGCCAACCAGCGGATCTTAGATGCTGTTGCATCTCGGTTACAGATCCCATCAGAGAAAGTGATATCAAACCTGGCCAACTATGGGAACACGAGTGCTGCATCCATTCCTTTGGCTTTGAACGAAGCCGTGCGGAGTGGTAGGGTGAAAGCTGGTGATACAATTGCTGCATCAGGTTTTGGAGCAGGGCTCACTTGGGGTTCAGCAATTGTGAGGTGGGGATAAGGATTAGGAGGATTAGGATGGCTGTCATAGAGTTCCTGGTCATTGCGGGCTGTATCCACCCCTTACCTTCAGGCATTTTCCTCATGTTTTCTTCTTCTTTTTTTGTATTATTCCCACGAGTAATGTTTTATACAAGTAATAAAGTAAGTCAATTATTTGTTTGTTATTTCTTCTCTCCTTGGGTCATAACGGAGTGTTGTACCAAATCAACGGATTATAATGTTTCTTTGCCTTCTGGATATATATGGTAAGTGGAACCAAAACGTTTTTGTTGATATATAGAGTGTTATTGGGCTTTAGTCCCACATTGGCTAGAATGATAGGAGAGGAGGCTAGCCTCACCTATATATATGTTGTTATTCCATTCAATAAGATATCTTAAATTCTCTACTTGGTATCAGAGCCTAAACTTGCTTAGAATACCTACTTCCATCCCAACCCTAACCCTAATCTTGTCCCCCCCCCCCCACGCCACCGCTGCTGCCGCGCGCTGCTGCGCCGCTGCCGCTGCCGCTGCCGCTGCCGCGCGCTGCTGCGTCGCCGCCGCTGCCGCGCGCTGCTGCGCCGCTGCCGCTGCCGCTGCCGCGCGCTGCTGCGCCGCCGCCGCTGCCGCGTGCTGGTGCGCCGCTGCGCTGCTGCCGGCTACTGCCGCTGCCGTGGTTGCCTCCGTGCACACCACTTTTAGGGCACCTACGGTGTAGGTACGCCCGAACGTGAGATTTATTTCATCTGTGGCACCTACGGTATAGGTAAGCCTAAGCTTGAGATTCATTTCACCTGTAGCTCCTACGGTGTAGGTAAGCCTCACGCTCGTTCTTGAGATTTATCTCAAGGAGATGTCGATGATCCCTAGATCCGATGAAATTAGACATATTCGGATTTAGGAGAGGACGACGAGGACGAACGTGAGTCGTGGAGCAAGTGCGACGTGATCAAGAAGAAACATCGATGGAGGAGATCCTCAAGAAGCTGGATGCTGAGGATGTGGCGACGTTGCTGAAGTTGATAAAGGTGTCTGCTGGTGAAAGCACGACACGAGCACCGCCAAAGTTGGAACTACCCTCCATCGATCTGAAGTTGGATGGACCAGCCACCTATTTGAGTTGGTCACGGCGGGTGAGAAGAACCCTTGCAGGTAAGAACCTGGAGGGATTCTTGACAGGCGAGAAGACAGAGCCGGAAGAGGGCTCGACAGGACGCGACGAGTGGAAATCCACTCATATGGTGATTTATATCTGGCTTCTCAACTCCTTAGTCCAGTCTATTGCTTCCACAGTAGATGGCATTGAGATGGTGAAAGACGTATGGGAGAAATTGAGAAGAACCTATGATGGCATAGGTAACAATCTACGGATTTTTCAGATAAAAGGGGAGATCGACGACACCGTACAAGGCGAGAAGACGGTGCAGGAGTACGCTACGGAGTTGGAACGTCTCTGGCTGGATTATGATCACCATTCCAAACGGGCAAGCTGCGGGGACCCAAAGTGCAAGGAGAGACAGGTGTGTCTGCAGGAGAGGACGATGAAATTCCTTAAGGGACTGACTGCAGCATTCACACAGAGGACCGCCTTACTCCTCGCCCAGCCAGAGATCCCTAGTCTCGAGGAGGCTATCTCAGCCATGATTCAGGAGGAGACGCGGATCAAATTACAGACAGGGACAGGCGCATCATCGACAGGTGCTTTACCCGAAGTGAAGTCAGCACTAGCAGCTACCGGTTCGGGGGATACAGGATCCAAGGGAGAGCTCTGGCAACAGAATCGGCAGTGCTACAACTGTGGGGAGATGGGCCACCATCGATATGCTTGTACCAAACCACCTAAGGAGGGAGACTCAGGTGGTGGACGTGGACGAGGATATGCTGGACGTGGACGTGGTCGAGGAGGCCGACGAGGCGGTCGAGGAGGCTATCGGGCAAACCTGCTGGTGGCAGATGGGAATGGAGGAGCTGGCGACGCCTTTACTGAGGAGGATCAGGCGCTACTGGACCTGCTGGAGAGAAAGCAAAAAGCATCAATCGAAGGAGACAGGAGGAGCGGAGCAGAGGAGGCATCCACTCCATTCTTCAGAGGCAACACCGCTATGTATGCCCATCCATCAGAAGGTACTGACGAGTCTCATGCTCTTGCATCTATGTCTTCCCTTAAAATGTCAGACTGGATTATCGACTCAGGAGCATCTCGGCATGTGACCGGAAATGCTAGTAAGTTTTCCTCGTACACTCACCTAGCATCGACAGACACCATTCAGACTGCGGATGGTACTTTCCAACCAGTGGTCGGTAAGGGTACTGTTAATTGTACGGGTTCAGTAAGGTTATCCAATGTTTTGCATGCTCCATCCTTCCCAGTCAGTCTCTTGTCTATTAGTTCTATAATTCTCCAACTAAAATGCATTGTTTCTTTTGATATTCCTAAGGTGATCTTCCAGGAGAAAGGGACGGGACGAAGACTTGGGACTGGCACTTGGCATGATGGACTGTGGTACCTAGATCAAGACGGACTGGACTCAGCATTGGTGTCTATGGCAGAGAAGGCTGGAATGGAGGAGCTGCAGCAGAGGACTGAAGACACTTTGATACTTCATCATAGGAGGATGGGGCATTCTTCATTTGATACTCTAAATAAGTTGTATCCAGATATGTATGCAAAATCAAATAAAAGGAAATTAGTATGTGATGCATGTGAGTTAGGAAAACTTACTAGGAGTTCATATGTTGGAAATGGTCATAAGAGTTCTTCAGTCTTTGAGGTAGTTCATTCTGATGTTTGGGGCCCATGTGCTACAAACACTATGAATGGGTATAAGTATTTTGTTTCGTTTATCGATTGTGCATCTCGTGTCACCTGGCTGTATTTGATGAAGAACAAAAGTGATGTATTTGCTTGTTTTCGGGACTTTCATAAATATGTCCAGACTCAGTATAATGCAGTGGTGAAGATACTGAGATCTGACAATGGGACGGAGTATACCAATAGGACACTTGCAGAGTACTTGTCAGCACATGGAATACAGCATCAGACCTCTTGTGCATATACACCAGCACAAAATGGAGTAGCAGAAAGGAAGAACCGACATCTTCTGGAGACCGCAAGAAGTATGATGATCGACATGAATGTCCCACAACACCTATGGGGATATGCGGTGTTGACCGCAGCTCAACTTATAAACAGGATGCCTTCAAAAGTCCTGGGATGGAAGTCTCCATGTGAAGTATTACAAGGTAATAATAGTGGAATACTTCCACTAAAGGTGTTTGGATGTGTGTGTTTTGTGAAGGACAACAGACCATTCGTTGGAAAACTTGACCCTAGAGCAGTCAAGTGCATCTTCGTGGGCTACTCAGCAACTCAGAAGGGGTATGTATGCTGGAGTCCAGTAGAGAAGAAGAAATTTGTTAGTATGGACGTCCACTTCCGGGAGCATGAGCCATATTACCACCAGGATGGAACTTCGTATAACACGCCTCATACTACAAGTATAAGGCGAGAGGGGGAGATAGAGAACTTGGAGAACCTGGTGGTAACCGATTTAGAAGTTTGGCATAGAGACACGGTTGAGGAGGAACATGAAGGTGAAGTGGAACAGAGGGAGGAGACGAGAAGTGTAACACCTACGGCTCAGGGGGAGTTACTGACCTACAACAGGAGAAACAACAAGCAGACTACAGGACCAGTACCTACAGTGTCAGTGCCAAGTCCCTTGCCTGCGCCTGTCCCAACTCCTGAGACACCTATACCACCATCCTCCTCATCTACACCACCACCCTCCTCAGGTGATATCGTTTCTCCGATGTCTCCCATACCACTACCTACACGAAGGACTACTCGCAGCAATGCGGGAAATCCTCCGGACAGATATGGTTGGGATCTTGCTAAGTTTGTTTCTTATGATCATATATCTTCTTCTCATGGAGCATTTATAGCATCTTTGGATAGTATTACTGTACCTAACAATTGGCAGGTTGCCAAGAACGATCCAAAGTGGAAAGCGGCAATGCACGAGGAGTTGGGAGCTCTTGAGAAGAACCACACTTGGGAGCTGGTGAGACTGCCAGAAGGGAAAAGAGCAGTTGGATGTAAATGGGTTTTTACTGTGAAACAGAACCCAGATGGACAGGTTGAGCGCTATAAAGCTCGACTGGTGGCAAAAGGATACAGTCAGACGTACGGCATCGACTATGACGAGACCTTTGCACCAGTGGCGAAGATGAGCACTGTCAGGACCTTGATCTCCCTGGCAGCCAATGGAGGGTGGAAGCTACACCAACTGGATGTGAAGAATGCATTTCTTCATGGAGATCTAGTAGAGGAGGTGTACATGGAGATACCACCAGGATTCGGCACAAAACAGACAGAAGGCAAGGTCTGCAGACTGAAGAAGTCTCTCTATGGACTGAAGCAGTCTCCTCGGGCATGGTTTGACAGGTTCAGGAGAGCAATGATAGGGATGGGATATCAGCAGATCAATGCTGATCACACTGTCTTCTTCAGACGGAGTGGAGGCCATATCACCATGCTTGCAGTATATGTAGATGATATGATTATCACAGGCAATGATGAGCAGGAGATCGCCCAACTCAAAGTAAAACTTGGCAAGGAGTTCGAGGTGAAAGATCTTGGCCCCCTTCGATACTTCCTTGGGATTGAGATTGCTCGAGATAATGAGGGAATCGTTCTTTCTCAAAGGAAGTACGCACTGGACCTGCTTACGGAAACAGGGATGATGGGATGTAAACCAGCTACGACACCGATAGACCAGAAGTTTAAACTGGATGCTGAAGCTGGAGAACCAGTTGACCGGGATAGATATCAGAGATTGGTGGGCAAGTTAATCTACTTAAGCCACACTCGACCTGATATCAGCTTTGCGGTAAGTGTAGTAAGTCGCTACATGCATGACCCCCGGAAGGGTCACATGGACGCAGTGTACCAGATTCTGAGGTACTTGAAGGGAGCCCCCGGGAAGGGACTGATTTTCAGAAGAAATAATCACGTAGGCATTGAGGGCTATTGTGATTCTGACTGGGCTAGCTGTGCTGACGACAGGAGATCCACATCGGGATACTGCATATTTGTAGGAGGCAACTTGGTCTCTTGGAGGAGTAAGAAGCAGTCAGTAGTGGCCAGATCAACAGCTGAAGCAGAGTATAGAGCTATGGCCTTGGGAGTCACAGAACTGTTGTGGTTGAAGAATATGCTGACGGAGCTAAAGCTGGACCAGGGAGCAAAGATGAAGCTATGGTGTGACAACCAGGCAGCTATTAATATTGCCAACAATCCAGTGCAGCATGACAGGACCAAACATATTGAGATTGGCAGATTTTTCATCAAAGAAAAACTGGATAAAGGAGAACTAGAGCTGGGCTATGTTCCAACCAAAGATCAGGTAGCAGACGGACTGACAAAGGGGCTTAGTTCTATCAACATGATGAGAGGATGTGACAAGATGGACTTAGTGAATATCTTTCGCCCATCTTGAGGGGGAGTGTTGATATATAGAGTGTTATTGGGCTTTAGTCCCACATTGGCTAGAATGATAGGAGAGGAGGCTAGCCTCACCTATATATATGTTGTTATTCCATTCAATAAGATATCTTAAATTCTCTACAGTTTTTTTGTTGTTGGAGGAATGGGATTAAAACTGATGGATTGAGGATTCTTTGATGAAGGATAAAGGATGTCTTTTTGTTCATTGAGTTAGGTCTGAAACGAGGAGAGGAATACAAATGTACCATTGAAAACATACATATTCGTGATGTACCATTGAAATCATTCATGTAGTTTGATGTTCTCTACAGTCCCATGTTTTATGAGTTCATTGATACTGCCCCGTTTCCTCTTCTTAGTTACCACTACCTGATGAATAGCAAGTTGAGTATAGATGCAGAATGTTGTAGATATATCCTTGCATTTTTTTTAATCTGCGTTTTCTAGCAATATCACTGTAGAAGCATGGAAAATACTAAAGAAAATGACTCATGCGGCCAAAGAACCCCATGCGGCTCGGAGAGTCATGCGGCATAAGGGGCTATGCGGCATAAGGGGCTATGCTGTCCAAGACATCCCATACGGCTCAGAAGACACGTGGCCTGACAGTGCTCCCCTCCGACCCATACTGCATTAATTGCTTTGACGGCTGACCCCTCTGAAAAGTTGACAGCCCTGACACAAAAGCAGGTAATTATGACTGTCATAATGATGAATCTCTAGGGAAGAGAAAAGAGATCTCTGACACAAATCTCCCGAGAGCCATAAAAATGCCACGTGGCCTTGCCACGTGGGCGTTCGTATGCGGCTCACTTCTCATGCGGTTCAGAATGAATCCTATGCGGCTCAGGTCAAGAAAGCCTCATGCGGCTCGAGCAAAGAACTTCTCATGCGGTTCAGAGTGAATCTGTCCTATGCGGCTTAGGCCAAGAAAGCCTCATGCGGCTCGAGCAAAGAACTTCTCATGCGGTTCAGAGTGAATCTGTCCTATGCGGCTCAGGCCAAGAAAGCCTCATGCGGCTCGAGCGAGGACTTCTCATGCTGTTCAAGAGGATCATGTCCATGCAGCTCAGGCGGATATGTACCTATGCGGCCCACAAGGATTACTCCCCTGTGGTTCGAGGGCTCAAGTGAGGGCCACTGCCCAGGCAGCCCTGACACGTGGGCTTAACCATATGCGGCTCAAATTCATATGCGGCTCACTCGTCATGCGGTCCAGATCCCTCCAGCAGCTCCTAGGACACGTGTCCTAAACCGATTAATTCCTCAGATTTGCTGCCATTAAAGATTGTGTCAAATTCCAATAATCTGGGACACGTGGCAGAAGAATAGATCTAATTTATTCGCAGATATCAGAAGATCATTATAAGGAAGATTTATTCCAATCAGCATTAATTGCGAATGGGATTTGGTGTAATCTACACCTAATGGCTCGGATTCGTCACAATCAGAAATGAACGGCCTGGATTGACCAATCCCCAGGCCGCCGCCATCTCCAAGAGCTAATCATTGGCAACCCTAATGATCACATCCCACTATTATAAATAGTAAGTTGCCATGCCCTTGTAATATATATACAATATTAGAGAGAAATACGTATATACAGAGAGACTTCCCCCCATAGTCAGAGAGAAAATACACAGAGAGAGAGAGAGAAGCCAGAAGAGCAACAGAGGAGCAAGAAGAGCATTTCTTCATCAACTTCAACCATCTTTTCACAGGGAGCCAAGGCTGCATACCGATCGTCCAAGGAGTAAGGCAGGACTGCCGTCGCCTTCTCGAGCCTCTATCGTCACCCCCCAGAATCTAAAATAAACAATTGTACTTAGACTGCTGTACCTAGGTTTTCGTCCCTAGGCTTTCTTTGTACAAGCGAGTTTGTAACGTGAAGTAAAAGTCCGGTCCTCCGATAATTGTTCTGTTCTTTTATATTTCATGGCAAACACGATGGCGACTCTGCTGGGGAATAACTTCTCCACGGCTGAGGAGTTGGTGACGCAATCGGATGCAGCCAAGCTTGGCTCCACACAACAAAAGATGGTCGCCCGGTTCGACCAACAGGCGTTCGAAGAAATGCTCTCCGACAAGAGCACTGGCCCGGT
Source organism: Iris pallida (assembly GCA_029216955.1). Taxonomy (NCBI): domain Eukaryota; kingdom Viridiplantae; phylum Streptophyta; class Magnoliopsida; order Asparagales; family Iridaceae; genus Iris; species Iris pallida. Next base: position 19,383,320 of record JANAVB010038018.1, on the reverse strand, counting down.
CCAGAAGCGAGCCCGCACAAAGAAGGCCCGTAAGGAGTGGAGATCCCGATCCTTCGTTCCTGCTGAAACTCTTGCGGAGACACCCTCTGTTGTTCAAGACGGCGGGCAAGATTCTCCTGCGGCCCCACTTCAGATCGGAGACAACTCTGCTGTCCCCAAGTTCGGCAGAAGAAAACACTATGATGCTGGACTTGCAGGGGCAAAGAGAAACTCTACGAGATCCGAGCCGCATAAGGATATCAGCCGCAGGGAGAAAGCTCATGCGGCTACATCCTCCAGCCGCATGAAGAAAACTCATGCGGCCATATCTGTCAGCCGCATAGCTTATGCGGCTACAGTTGCCAACCACACGGATGAAACTCGTGCGGGTATGGGAGTCAATCGCTTGCAGAAAACCCATGCGGCCACAATTGCCAACCGCATGCGGCCAGCCTGTACGGTCGTGACTCCTAGCAGCACAAAAATAATTCATCCGACGGCAGAAGACAACCGCATGCAGACAGCCTGCACGGTACCCAACTCTAGCCGCATAGCATCCGTTTCACGCTTCTCTCGATCAGTCTTCGACCGACTCTCATGCGGTCCTGACCCTGATGGTTCTCTGGATAATAAGCCAGATTCTGTGATATCCAACTTGGACTCCTCCTATTACGCACCCACAAGTCCTAAAAGGAGGAAGTCTAGGGCAGCGCGGGCTCATCAGGCCCAGTCAGCTGTCCCAACCTCTGACTATCGGGGCGTCCCATTGACTATCGGGGCGTCCCGTTGACTATCACACGGGCCTCGGATGGGAAGTTGTATACAACCTCTCGAGTCCAACCCCCAGCGGCAAGCAGACAGAGTGGTTCCTCTGACCTGCGGGAGGCGATCCTCCACAAACGCAAGGAAAGAAGAGGAGTGTCGACGTGCAAAGAGTCCTCGCTTGGACATCGCTGCACCCAAATCATCGTCAACTGCTGCTGCAACAACACGGCAGTGACGGAAGATCGGCCGTCCGTCTTCCAAAGGCTACAGCATTCGAGCTCAGAAGATGAGGCACCTCCTGTTGTTTTCTGCAATTCTGCTCAAAAGATCCCCGCCGAAGGGAGAGAAAAAAAGACAAGTATCTCCAGTCCCAAGATATCAACCACCACAGCTAAGAAACTATCGTCTAAACGGTTGTCCTCTACCGGTGTATTCCAACACACCCGTTCAAAGACGAAATCTACCGCGATGGGAAATTCATCATCCACATCGTTGGGGTTGAGGGAACTGGGGGTAGCACTCCTCCGAACATTCGCAACAATCCGATGTTTCAAGGAGCCGAGTCCGGACAAACCACTCTTCCATCAGGTGCAACAGACGCTGATGTCCCCGAGGACATCCGTGACTCTCAAGACGAAACAAGCTCTGAAGCTGGGGATACCGTTCCCTCCGCGTCCGAGCCCGAAGAGAACATTTCCACCTATCCCGATGACTTCTCGATGCATGGGTACGACTCAGAGGGCACATCCTCCACCGTTTCTTCCATCCCTCCTCATGTAAGGACGGTTTTCATGACGGACAACAATCAGGGTGGTTCCAATGATCGCCAGCGCATCGACAATCTCGAAGCCATATTACTTGCTTTGGTCAAGTCTGTAGACGAGATTAAAGCGGCCCTGCCCACTCTACAAGAAGGAACGCCTGGTCAAACAAGCACGGGCCCCGCGGTCAATGTAGATTCGAACTCAGCGGCACCAAACCCGGGCAATAATCCTCCCGAAATAACAGCCCCTACCGCAACAGATAAGGCCCGAGAAGTAAGAAGAGAGGTCCAGGAGCTCCGAGCCATGTTCCATGCCCGAGAAAACGCTCAAGATCTCAGAATACGGCAACCATACCCTGCTGAATGGAGGGATGTTCCATTCCCACCAAGATATAAGCCGTTCAATATCAACCCGTATGATGGCAAAACCTCAGCAAGTCGGTACATCACTACTTCGAGGTCACCTCCGACCATCTGCCCCATGATGATGCTATCCTCACACGGTTATTCATTGGGGCGTTAGAAGGAGTCGCCTTCGATTGGTACCGCAATCTACCGGACAACTGCATCCACTCCTTCACCGGCTTCAAGCGCCTGTTCTTGGAGCGATTCTACGAAGTAGGACAGGACGTCACTATGTCCACTCTCATGGACGTCGTCCAAGGGGAGAAGGAGTTGACAAGGAACTACATCGAGCGGTTCTGCCAAACCGCCATGAAGCTGCCTTCCGGAAATCTAGATTCCTCTTTGATTGAAATTTGCCAAAAGAGACTGCTTCCAACAATCAGTCTCTGGATGGGCGAAAGTCAATTCAAAGATTGGAAGGCATTCATCATCAGCGCCACAAGCGCCGAAGAACGACTGAAGAAGTCTCGCCAACTGGGATTGCACATCTCAGAAGGAGAAAACAAGGGCAAGCGTCCCAATAACGATAATAGGGGTAACCCCTCCAACAATCGAGACAGCAAGGGAAAGCAGGCTATGGTGGCCGACACGGCCCAGAAGCCCGAGTCACAACCAGCAGACAAACAATGGCCTCAAATCACTTACTCTTTCGAAGACGGCCACGTCAAGCCTATCTTGGACATGCTCATACAAGGAGATAGAATTCAGCTCCCTCCACCAAGACGGGAGCCTCGGCCGGCTGATCTGGAGAACCCAAAGTTCTGCCATTACTACCGTTATGTACACCACGCTACACACGACTGCTACCAACTGAAATGGTACATCCAAAGCCTCATCGATTCGAACGCTCTGGCTATCGATTTCGAAGAAGTAACCGTAGCAGCCAATATGGTGTCCGTACAATTCGGCAGCTTCCCTCCGACGGAGACTCAAGACGGGGTAATCCCCGTCCCTCTGGCGACGATGGAGATTACCAATCTTCCACCTCCCCGGGAACAGGCTGCTGGTCTAGTACCTCTCACCACCTCAAGAGGGGAGGTCATGTGGGTCCATCCAGACTTGGTGTCAGAAGTAACTCGGCCCACACCATCTCCCACCAACAAAAAGAAGAGTGGAAAAATCAGGACCTGCCACACAATCTCAGCAGACAACGAGGAAGCTACAGCCGTCGTCACGCAGTCCGGAGCGCAATCCCAACCTGTGGTTGACAACCCAGCCGAAAATCATCAACCCACTACAACTGATGCTCCGGGACCGGCTCAGCCTTCGACGACCGACAAGCCTAGGCCGAAGGAGACTCGCTTCGACAAATCTCTCCGAAAAGATGCAGCCCAAGGGCTAGAGAGGCCCTACAACTTTGACATCTTAGCACAATTGGCTAACACACCGGCCAAATTGTCACTGTACGAACTCCTAAGGCTCTCCAAGGACGTTCGTATTGCATTGAGCGAAACACTCCAAAATGCCGATGCCTATCTGGCTCAATCCAACCTCACCGGGGAGGACTCACCCGTGGATCTCCAAGACAGTGCCTGCACGGGAGCAATGCCCAACATCGTCTTCACTCCGCAGGACATGCTCATCAAAACCAACCTACATTATCGCCCGCTATACTACACGGGATACATCGGCGACGTGAAGGTGGATCGGATGCACATTGATCCTGGCTCTTCTATAAGCATCATCCCGAAGGGCCTGCTACATCATCTCCGCATTCCAATGCATCGCCTGACACCTACAAGCACCGCCATCAGCGGTTTCAATTCGGACAGGAGCTACCCTATTGGAAAGATTCGTCTGAAGTGTCAGATTGGCGATCTCCAATCCGAAGTCACCTGCTACGTCATAGATGCAGACACTTCTTACAACATCCTCTTGGGGCGCCCATGGATACACGATTATATGATCGTGCCTTCCACGCTACACCAGTGCTTCAAATATGTCGACAAACATGGCTTCGTAAAGACAGAATTTGCTGATATTGATCCCTTCAAAGGGGTCGAATCCTACTACTCAGACTCCTGCCTATACGAAAAGTCGAAGAGGCACCTTGATGAAGGAGACGTACAAGCTCATACCGAGACAGCTACAGGATCAGACCCCTGACGATCCACCTCCAAGCTCGTAAATCGGACAAGTCCGCACCCCTTACTGCCACTCTGCGGAAGGACGCGATCAGCCTCTCGGCGCAAGAAGAGCAGATGATAATCCGGCTGCCAAGGTTCGGCCAAGTACCGAGACCCTCAACGGGGCTACTAACAATCAGACTGCCGAGAGTCAGTCAACCCCAAACAGGGAGGCTCAATCCCTCTGACAAGCCGCTGACGATACGCCTTCCCAAGAAGGGTAGTCACCTCGATGCGAGGTCTGACACTTCTAGCGAACCGGCTATTCCCCGCTCCACATCAAATGCCAAACTGGGGGTCGCTAGTCTGCCAACAACTCCATGCTCTGCTCCATCAACTAAACCACTGACAATCAAGCTTCCCAGGTCGTTCTCTCAGTCTTCGTTCACACAGGGGGTAGCCGAAGAGGAACCGGAGCTAGCCAAGTATGTGGCTGCCCACACTGATGTCCCCTCCGCCGATGATATAATTCCCCTAGAAAAGATACCTTACTTCATCAATAAAGGGTTATCTTTGAACTACACCGAGCTCAATAAGCTATGTACAATGTACGCTATGGAACACGGTATAGGCACTCATCTACACACACAAGTGACAAATGTGTACACCGCAATCCGGCTTACTCCAGTAGAAGACGCTTACCGAATAATCGAAGGAGGAGATCATCCAATCATCTTCGGCCGGACGAACAACCCGCATCCCCTCACCATAGAAGAAGCCGACCTCGGGTCAGATGCCGGGAGACTACCTCTGTATCTCTATAGCCCTCAATCCAAATATCTCATGCAGAAACAGGGGTATGATCTGGAGACGATGCCAGGATTAAACTACGGCACTGGGCGACGATTACCTTTGAAGCCGCCAGCCCCGGCGGGCAAACCACGGAACTACTATAACAAAACACGATGCGAGTTAGGGTATGTAACGCCTACTATGATCCCTGAGAGTTCAGATGAAGAATGCGACTGGCAGTCACATTCGACCAGATCACCAACTTCCGACTCAGATACCAGCATCGGAGATGTGTTCAGACAAGTCATGTCAGTCAACATGGCATTCGCCGACGCCTACGAGGAAGACGAAGACATCCCCGAGATCCTCGAGCTAGAGCCGTGGGCCCAGCAATTGGACGCACAATGGGAAAAGCAGTTCGAATTGAGAGAACCTCCTACTGAAGATGAGGTCATACAAGTGGATCTCGGCAGCGAATCTTCTCCAAAACCAATTTTCATCAGTAAAAGCCTAACAGACGAAGAACGGGAGTCGCTGCTAGAACTTGTCAGAGAATACATTGATGTGTTCGCCTGGAGCTATGAAGATATGCCAGGGTTAAATCCCGACATCGCTCTTCACAAACTCAACATTCGGCCAGATGCGAAGCCAGTCAAGCAACAACAGCGACGCTTCCGCCCAGGCATCATGGACGCAATCGAAGCCGAAGTCAACAAACTGATAGCCAACGGCTTCATTCGTGAAGAGCAACATCCAGACTGGGTCGCCAACATAGTACCCGTCCTCAAGAAGAATAGGAAGATTCGAATCTGCATCGACTTCCGCAACCTGAACGAGACATGCCCCAAAGATGAATTCCCCCTTCCTATCACAGACATCATGATCGACAATACCTGCGGCTTCGAACGCATGTCATTCATGGATGGCTTCTCGGGGTACAACCAAATCAAAATGTCTCCTGACGACGAAAAGCATACATCATTTCGAACACCGATTGGCACGTACTGCTACACAATCATGCCTTTCGGTTTAAAGAATGCTGGCGCCACATATCAAAGAGCCATGAGCATCATTTTCAGAGACCACTTACGCAAGATGGTGGAGTGCTATGTGGACGATATAGCCGTTAAGAGCCGTAGCAAGGGAGACCATATGCAGGATCTAAGGACGGTATTCGACCTAATGCGAGCGCACAATTTGAAAATGAACCCTACAAAGTCCTTTCTGGGCGTATCAAGCGGGAAGTTCTTAGGCTTCATCATCACCGCACAGGGTATCCATGTAGACCCTGAGAAGACAAAAGCAATCATGGAGATGGGTCCCCCGAGAAACCTCTGCGAGCTCAGAGGCCTTCAAGGGAGGCTAGCTTATATCAGAAGGTTCATTTCCAACCTCTCCGGGCGATGCCGACCATTCACGCACCTCATGAAGAAAGGAGTCACATTCGTATGGGACGAGGAATGCCAGCGTGCTTTCGACAGCATTAAAGAATATTTGTCAAATCCTCCAGTTTTGGTAGCCCCGGTCCCTGGAAAACCATTCCTGCTCTATGTACGAGCAATGGAACACTCCCTCGGGGCCTTGCTGGCACAAAACAACGACGCAGGCCACGAGCAGGCCATATATTACCTCAGCCGAATGATGATTGGGCCAGAGCACCGATACACCGCGGTGGAGAAGGAATGCCTCGCCCTAGTATTCGCCATTCAGAAAATGCGGCATTATGTCACCGGACAAACGATACATGTGATCTCACGAGTCAATCCTCTCAGGATCCTCATAACTAAACCAGGGGCACTCAGCTCTCGCCTCGCTACATGGGCAATATTACTGTCCCCTTATCATATGATCTTCGTCCCACAAAAGGCAGTCAAAGGTCAAGCCCTGGCAGACTTCTTAGCAGCCCACCCATGCTCGAGTCCGCCAGGATATATGAAGAGATCCCAGATGAGGTCGCCGACTCGCATGCAACCTCTCACGATGATATATGGCGAATGTTCTTCGACGGTGCCTCGAGGACCGGACCTAAGGGCAATATAGTCGTCGGAGTCGGGGTAGTGCTAATCTCTCCTTCCGGATTGGTGATTAACCGAGCTTATTCCCTCACCGAGCCTTGCTCTAACAATGTGGCCGAGTACAACGCTCTGGTCATTGGCCTCCAACTTGCAAGAGAGCTGGGGGTAGAATACCTTGAAGCATACGGCGATTCCCAACTAATCGTCAATCAGATCCGATGCTCATACGAAGTCCGCCACGAAGACATGATCCCCTACCACCAAATAGCAATCGACATCATCTCATCGTTCGAGGGGTTCTTCATCGAGCACGTCCCCAGACTCCGAAGTATCGAAGTCGATGCCTTAGCAGGCCTGGCCGCTTCCCTAGCAGTGCCGAATCACACCCATCAATCGGTAGATGTGATAGGCTACGAGCTGGTCTGCCCCAAGAACAACGTTCAATTCGTGGCAAGTTATTCCGCTCGGGCGATTGATGATGCCCCAGACTGGAGAAAACCATCCTGCCCAAGATCCCAAAGGAAGCCACCTCTATTAGACGGCGTTCCCTCAGATTCTTTTACGATACAGAGACGAAAATGCTATGTCGCCGATCCTACGATGGATTATTGCTTCGGTGTCTGTCAAACGCAGAGGCCAAAGAAGCCGTACGAGAAGCTCATGACGGTGTCTGCGGGACCCATCAGCCTGGCCCTAAATTGCAAGACCGTCTTTGCCGAATGGGCTATTACTAGCCCACAATGGTAGCGGATGCGATAGACTACGCGAGAAAATGCAAAGCCTGCCAAGTCCACGCGGATTTCATTCACCATCCATCCGAATTCCTACATCCGACAGTGGCATCCTGGCCCTTCGAAGCATGGGGAATGGACATCATCGGTCCAATTACTCCACCTTCCTCCCGTGGACATCGCTTCATACTTGCGATCACGGATTACTTCTCCAAATGGGCGAAAGCTGTCCCGCTTGCAGAAGTAAAGACTTCAAACGTGATCAGCTTCCTTAAGCATCACGTCATTTATCGCTTTGGACTGCCCCGAAGGATCATCCACGACAATGGTCCGCAGTTTGCAAGCCACGCCTTCTATCGGTTTTGCGATAAGCACCGCATCCAGAATTTTGCTTCGACACTATACAACCCAGCAGCAAACGGGTTGGCAGAGGCATTCAACAAAACAATCATCAAACTCCTCAAGAAGTTTGTCTCTTCCAACAAATACGACTGGAACGAGAAGCTCGGTGAATGTTTATGGGCGTACCGTACTACAGTCCGAACAGCTACCGAGAACACACCATTCTTTCTGGTGTACGGAAATGAGGCAGTTCTCCCATTAGAGACTCAAATACCCTCACTCCGCGTCGCCCTCACTTATCAATTGACGACGGATGATAACTACCGACGCTGACTACAAGAGTTAGAGGCCTTAGATGAAAAGCGCCTCCTCGCTCAGCAAAGAATCGAGCTATACCAAGCACGCATCTCTGGAGCCTTCAATAAGAAGGTTAAGATCAGAACATTCCAAGTGGGCGATCTCGTTCTGGCGGTCCGGAGACCGATGGTCATGACTCATAAGACCGCCGGCAAGTTCCAGCCAAAATGGGAAGGCCCATTTATCATTGAGGCCGTATTCTCCAACGGAGCTTACCGCCTCACAAAACAGAATGGGGATTTGCTCATGTTGTCCGTCAACGACAAGTTCCTAAAGAAATACTATGTCTAGACGATAATTTTCCAGATCATCGAGTCATGTGCCCGCTGGTACCACTGAACTCGCCCTCATAATTTTCCAGATCATCGAGTCATGTGCCCGCTGGTACCACTGAACTCGTCCTCACAATTTTCCAGATCGTTGAGTCATGTGCCCGCTGGTACCGCTGAACTCACATCCACAATTTTCCAGATCATTGAGTCATGTGCCCGCTGGTACCGCTGAACTCACATCCACAATTTTCCAGATTATTGAGTCACGTGCCCGCTGGTACCGCTGAACTCACACCTCCACATTCCAGATTATCGAGTCATGTACCAGCTGGTGCCGCTGAACTCACATCCACAAACATTCTAGATTATCGAGTCATGTACCCGCTGGTACCGCTGAACCCCCGTCTCAACAGTCCAGGTTATCGAGTCATGTACCTGCTGGTGCCACTGAACTCACACTTTCCAATATCGAGTCATGTACCCGCTGGTGCCTCTGAGCTCACATCCCGGTCACTCTTTCAGATAGTAAGTCATGTATGGTCATACCTCTGAACTTTCTTCCTGGAAGAGATCCTCCCTCATGATCTAACACCTGCACTCCCAGTGCACAAAAAGGGTAATCGATCCACAAATTTCCAAAACGGCCATGTTCTCATTACCTCTGAGTCGTTTCACTTCCGCCAAAAACAAATCACCCCCTACATAGAACTTTCATATCCTCATTACCTCTGAGTCATTCTATATACCCCCTCTTCATTGAGCCCACTCCTGCCATGTCCTCATTACCTCTGAGTGGGAAGGCTCCGCAGAAGAAACCTTCATACTTGCCATGTCCTCATTACTTCTGAGCAAGTATGTCGATTCTCTTTTCAACCTATTATCTGTACCCACAACCGGAGTACGACAAGGATAATAGGTCCATAAATGTCCTCCGTTGACCACAAATATTGTCACGACCCGCACCCAGTGTGAGGGCACGAGAAGTAACGAACGCCCAGCCTACGCCGCAGTGTCGGCGGTAGAACGCTGTCCTGAGTCACCATATCTAACACAATCTAACCAATCTATAAATAGAGTAGAAATAATACGTAACTCAATCACAATACTAAGATGGAACAGAAGAAATAATCTCAAGAAAGTCACAATAAAGGTATAGGTGTAAACCACCAGAAATATCTCAAGTACAACTCATAAAAGTCTTAAATAGAAAATACAAATAAAGTACTAAGTCTCAGCTAGACTATGGGCAAGTCCTCAGCGACTGTGGGATCCTCCTGTGGGTCCACGTCGCCAGTGTCATTTAAGCCAATGCCATAATAAGTAGGACAATACTCCTCATCATTACCTGTAAAATTTTCAACATGCCCAGTCAGGACGGAACAAGACATATCTCTCACAACAGTTCATATCAGGAATGGACATATAAAGCAAGCTATAAAAAACTATACATGAATCGCTGTAAAGAGAAATCAACAGGAAAGAAGATATAACTGAGGTATAAATATGATAAATAAAGAGTATAACCTTCTACGTGAAACAGAGCATGAATTGGTTATGTAAACAGCTTGGGTCGCACATGGATACAACTACGGAAAGAACATGGATAACAACTACTAGGGATAATGATCACATAACCAACTACACTCTCCCTGCCCCCAACCAATACACAAGGATCGAAGCATGTTATGTTATTGCACATGGATAACAACTACTGTATACATGGAGCTCATATGGTCATGAGTGTACATGAATAACATATGAGTGCACATGGATAAAAGTGAATACATGGAGTACATGATGACCATGATAAAGTACATGAAATATGACATACTCGATGTATCCGAGGGGATAACATCGCATGAAAAGATCCATAGGGTACCGATCCGTGTGAACGTCGTGTCAGCATCAAGTATACTAGTCTATAACAAGAGTACATATCCAAAGAAGCATGAAAAGATCAGAGAATGTACTCGCCTGGCAATCCGAACTGCTGATGATGAAAAGTGACTGGACTGGAGTAATACGATCCTATTTAAAACAACCACATGTCATCATACAGTCTAAAATATCATAAGAAAAGTCTTCAATGCAAATTCTACATGATTTGGGGCAATCTAGGTCAAAGTCAACCTTGGGTCAACTTTGGTCAACCAAACTAGTCAAACTAGGTCAATGTTGGTCCACTAGTCTATAAGTCCATTTTTAGGTAAATACTAGTCTTAGATATCAACTACCAATGCATCCTAAAACCAAAATCTACCAACTATTTAATACACACAAAATTAGAATCTATCCTAACTAAACCACAATCCATGTATACCTCTAAAACCAAATCTCTACTTAAACCTAGCAACCAATGTAGCTAAACTAAACTACCAACTAACTATAGTATCCTGAAATTGATATTTCCTACACCAAACCAAGTGTCTAATCCTACTAAGACATAACCTACCCATTATGCAACTTAACATGTAATCACCTATGTGGTTAACTGGAAATCTGAATGTTGCTTTGACAGTAAAACAACTCAGATTGAACTGCACAAAGAACAAAAAGAAAAAAAAAGAACTGAAACTGAACCCAAAGACAGAAACTGGGAATAGGAACCTGAGGTTCCAAGGAACTTGAGTATCCTAGCTTGATACTCAAACCAAACCCAAACTCAAACACTCTAAGCTACAAACTAATAGGTATTCTCCTAGATATAGTCATGTAGGACCTGTAGGTTGGTTGTACAGGCAAATATATTGAAAAAACTGAACTGAAACTCAGCTTCAATTTGCTGAAACTGAACAGAACAAAGAAATGAAAACTAAACAGGAAAACTGAAGCAGAAAAGGAAAAACTGAACTTAAGGAAATCTTGATACTAAATACCAACCCGAATTGATCCCAGCCCTCTCTTATGATGCAAACTAGTAGGTATTTACCTAGGTGTGTATAATAGGGTCTGAAAAAGGAACTGAACTGGAATCAAACTGAAACATTAAGGAACAATCAACTTCAATTCAGAAAATTGGGATTAACCTGGTAATTTGATACTCAACAACCCCAAAGTCAAACACAAAAGATTACAACCTATCCTATTATGAAATCTAATAGGTAATCATCCTGGGGGTTAATTAGGAACTGAGGATTCATAATACCTGAAATATGTACCTAACAAATAAAAAGGAAAGGAACTAAAACTGAAACTGTGAGAACATTTCTAATTACCCGATACTCAACCATCCAAAATCGGATACAACTCTATCCTTGATGCGAATCACATGGTATCTTGTAGAGGGGATTAAATAGGGTCTGAAGGTTGAGTTTTGATCAGGAATTACATTCGAAAATAATCAAAACAACAAGAAAACTGAAACAGTACAAACAATCCTGAACCTAAACTCGATACTCAAAACATACAACCTAACATGACCTAAACATCCACGAAACCTCAAGATAATCAAAGACCAAAGGTTGGTAACGTGTCAAGGGTTTAGACATGAGGTGTAGGTGCAATCGTGTCCAAGAAAATAGGACACAAAGTGTCCTGGACACCAAGAACCAAAACTGAAACTTAAACATCGTGCACGCATGTCACACGATCTAGGGCTCGACACAGACCCATCTACGACACGTGGTCGCTCGTACATGTAGCCCACATATAGGGCTACATGCCCACGTGTCTGCACTGGCCATCCGACGCGTGTCCGAGTCGCACGACACGCGTATCGGACGCCAAAAACTGGCGCGCGCACGACAGTGCACGATCGATGCCGAGTCGATTTCTCTCTCTACGCTCCACGAAATCCCACGAAACTTTACGAGGGTGCTGTCAGTCATGGAGCCTAGATACAGACCAAAAATCTCGGGTTGAATCGCTGTGTCCAAGAAGAAAAGACACAGCAGTAGCAGGACACGCGCGCGGTCCTCGTGCTGCACGTGCGTGTCTTGTTTCGGACACGAAAACGTGTCGATTCAACCAAGAACCTAGGGCTTAGGAATCCTGACCTATAGGGCTACAAATTCGTGAAATTTGATTACAAAAATAACATGATCGAAATCTAAGAGGAAAATCATCGAACACCTATAAACCTAATCCGATACGTGTCCGATACACCCATCAAACGGACACGAAACCTAACCAAACTTCATGGGTAGTTCTAGGGTACCTAGATGCATGCTAATATGAAGAAAAATCAGAAGAAACTATGGTGTTTGGGTGTTTAGCTATTGAGAGTTGAAGTATCAAAGAAACTGACTCCTCGATCGATGAGACGACCAGTTTCCACCGAGCAAACGCCTCCAACTCCTTGCTAACAATGCTCCAGCAAATTCTCCTCCTTCCCACGATCACAACGCACTTCGTTTGGGGTGAAACGGAGGTCGGATGAAAAAGTTAGGGTTTTGGAAAGCTGGAAACTAGGGTTTTGTAAAGGGGTGTCTATTCCAATGCAATGCTTATATAGGGGATGGGGGTTTCCTGTTTTGGCCGGCCATAGGAGTCCTAATAGGGTCAAGGTTGGTTCATAGGTCCCACTCCGCTATTTAAGTTGAGTTTAAGCTCAATTAACAAAAGGCTACAAAGGCCAATTAATTAATTAGCCTAAAAATAGCCAAATGGCTTCTAAATTAAACCAAAGCCTAACAATAAAATCTAATTAGCTAGATACTCATCATAGGTCATGGTTGGTCTCTAATGTGGGCTTTCTAAAGTTAGACCAAAGGCTAAATCAATCACAAGTCAATAATATCTAGAAAATCACAAAATGACTAAAATGGCTAAAATGACTAAAATACCCTTATTTCAAAAAGTGGGTGTTACAAATATCCTCCGTGAATTCATTCCTGCCATGTCCTCAATACCTCTGAATAGGAAGATTCCACGATGAAACCCTCATACTTGCCATGTCCTCATTACCTCTGAGCAAATATATTGGTTCCCTTTCATCCTATTATTTGTATCCTAAACCAGGGTATGCCAAGGATAATAGGTCCACAAATATCCTCTGCTAAGTTTCTTAGCACAAGCCCGCCATCTCATCATGTCCTGGGAGCCCAGCTGCTCTACGGCATTCTTTTTCCCGATACCGAGAGCACCCATGACCACTTTGCCATGGCTGTTCCAGGTATCCTAACCAAACTTGTTATCTGTACCTAAAACTAAGGTATGTCATGGATGACGAGTCCACAAACAAGTCCCCCGCGCGGGGCAAACATCACCATCATATCACAGGTACAACAAGCAATGCAAATGAAGGGTAGAATGGAAATTACTCTTTATTTGAAAGAAGAAAAAAGCATTACATCTTTTGGGACCACGTCCCTCTCAAGAAGGAAAAAGAAAAGAAAGGAAACAAAAGAAGAAAAGGCCGACTATAGTTCGGCATTGCACAACTCCAAGAGGCGGTTTCTCACCAATGCTGTCCCCTGCTCAAGCCTCTGTTTGGCTCGACGCTCGGCCTCTTGGGACAATTGCTTTGCGTCATTCAAATACATATACGCCTGCCAGTCATTCTCTATCTTCTTCAGGGCAAGTTCTAGATTGGCAGAAGCCCTACTAAACTTGTCAGTCTCCTGAATGGCAATCTCTTTTTCAGAACGAGCAGCTTCGAGTTCAGACTCCAAAAAGGCTAGCTTTCTTTGGAGCTCTAGGATCTGTTCCCGGGTATCGGTTACCCCGCGGGAGGCATCCGCTTCCCGAGTCGTGCAGTCCTCAGTTCGACGGCTCCATTGATCATATAAATGAGTCAGATCCCGGCGGTCTTTCAATATAATCGGCTTGAGCGACTCCCGGGCAATCATCACCTTTTCCACCGCGGTAATAAGGAAATTGCGCTCTTGGTTTATCGCCGCGGGTAAATCAGTTTGCTGCAGCCTGCGAAGCTGGGCCACGAGACGATCAGCCTCTAACAATTTAGGCTCCAGAAGCGCAGCCAGTTCCCCTCCACCAGGGAGTGTCTTAAGGATATTGATCTGGCCACCGACGCATTGACGGGCTAGAGTAAAAGGAGTCCCCCTTTACACAGCTGCCTCGATCTCCCTCTTCAGGTGGCGGTGGAAATTGTCGACCACATCCCGGAACACTTCATCCAAAACCTCTGTAGAGGACGGCGTCAGAGGGAGTGTGGCAGGCAGTACCGAAGGAGTGGCCTCAGAAGTTGCCGCCCCCGCCACCAAGGAAGCAAATTCCGTGCGGAAAGACGCTTGAATAGCGGCTAGCTCCTCTTCTACCGCCCGAAGAGCCTGGATGCTCGGCAGGGCGGAAAGGTTCACCCCCGAAACTATATTTACAGAAGAGGGCGCAGGAAGCATCGTCTCTTGTCCCAGCTGTACTGCTACCTGGGCTCCCTAACTCGACCCAGATGGAGGCCCCTCAATGCAAGAAGGTTCCGTCAGATCCCCTCCGGTACAGTCCGCTCCAGCAATGTCCGTCACAAGCAATAAAGGGTTGGGACATGAACATCCAAAGCAACCATTAATCGACGTAATCCGAAGGATAGGATGACGGAGTAAATAGGCTTATTCACAAATTAAGGTTTGACTTGTATTACTAGGGGAAGAGCATGGAGGCTGCGGTTCGTTCACAGCCGGCGTAGTTTTCCCACCCGCAGATTCTGATCCGAATTCAACTGGTTTCTCAGTCACGACCATCCCTGAAAAGGAGCCAGCCAGGACAGTGTCATCCTGTTGGAGTTCAGATGTTTCAGGGACGGGCGCAGTAAAACCCCCATCCCCCTGATTTGAGGTCCCAGCAAGGCGAGACTCCCCGACCGCCTCCGGAAGAACCCTAGCAGCAATGACAGTAGTGCACACATCACTGACCAAATGGGATAGGACCGGATCAACCTCGACAATCGGGTCCTGAGAAGCGAACTCATCTGACGCCTATAAAGAGCAAAAGAAAAAAAAACGATTAGGCCATAACATAGAAGAAGAAAGAAAATAAAGAAGCCTTCTCTCTCTTCAAAACTCCTCCTATTTATAGGAAGACGGGAGAAGGAGGACACGTGGGCCAATGACCGACTCATGAAGAACGAAACCGATTCCTTGGGTTTCGTTTCCAAGATTCACACAAGGCGTCAAATTCGAAAGATTTAATGAGCTGACCCTTGGGATTCCCCCCTACAAAGACGGCGCTGAAACGAATTTGAGACAATTAAAGACCCGCACACGTGGCGAGAAGCTAGACGGCTGAACAGTCCCTGCGGCTGAACCACCTATGCGGCTGAACAGTCCCTGCGGCTGAACCACCTACGCGGCTGAACAACCTATGCGGTCAGGGTTTCATATGCGGCTAGAAGAACACAGCCATGCTTCTTATTCAAAGTATTTCAATTTTTGTCACTCCCCGTTCCCAGAATACGTATTTTAAATACATGCACTGTTTAAAAGTATTTATTTTAATATTTACCATGTACTACTTTGTATTTAATTTCCTTCAATTTTATGTTAATTAATTTCCTGCAATTTTATTTCTGCGTTTATACTCTGCTTTAGTCTTGCTTTAGGATCGGCTTAGATTGGTTTATTTGTGGGTTCATCATGAACCGGATTAGACCCCCACCTACCACCATCCCTTCTATTTAAAGCCCATCCCCCTTTCTCTCTCTTATTACTTCACCATTAATCTTCTTCTTCCTCATAACTCCTCTTCCACCGACCTAAGAGAGCTAGGCAAGTGCCAACTTGCTTCTTGATGGATTCCCATTATTATTGTTCCATCATCTTCCTTATTTGATTCTAAGTCTCTTTAGTACTTAGCATTTTCAATTTCTATGGCTTATTTGTTGTAGATCTAAGATTGATGCATTTTCGGATTTCTTAGGTTTTGATCTAGTAAACTTTGTTATCTTCAAGTTTTGATGGTTCCATGTCGTAGAGAATTTCGTTCTACCCTATTTTGACCTATGGAAGTCCAAATTTGGACTTACGGTGAAGGTTTTATGGAGCTTGGAAGCCAAGGGTTCCATGACCATCCTTCTCAGGTTTTCTGAGAAGATGGGTTCCTTCACAGCCGCATGAGATTTATTTCCCAACCGCATGAGCTCAATCTCATTTCTCAGCCGCATGAGATATTTATTTCCCAATCTCATTTCACAGCCGCATGGAATCTTTATTCCTCAACCGTATGAGATATTTATTATGGATTATTTATTTCCCAATCTCATTTCTCAGCCGCATGAGATATTTATTTTCCAATCTCATTTCACAGCCGCATGGAATCTTTATTCCTCAACCGCATGAGATATTTATTATGGATTATTTATTTCCCAATCTCATTTCTCAGCCGCATGAGATATTTATTTCCCAATCTCATTTCTCAGCCGCATGAATTATTTATTTTCCAATCTCATTTCTCAGCCGCATGAGATATTTATTTCCCAATCTCATTTCACAGCCGCATGGAATCTTTATTTCTCAACCGCATGAGATATTTATTATGGATTATTTATTTTTCAATCTCATTTCTCAGCCGCATGGATTATTTATTTCCCAATCTCATTTCTCAGCCGCATGGATTATTTATTTCCCAATCTCATTTCTCAGCCGCATGGATTATTTATTTCCCAATCTCATTTCACAGCCGCATGGATTATTTATTTCCCAATCTCATTTCTCAGCCTCATGGATTATTTATTTCCCAATCTCATTTCTCAGCCGCATGGATTATTTATTTCCCAATCTCATTTCTCAGCCGCATGAGATATTTATTTCCCAATCTCATTTTACAGCCGCATGGAATCTTTATTCCTCAACCGCATGAGATATTTATTATGGATTATTTATTTTCCAATCTCATTTCACAGCCGCATGGATTATTTATTTCCCAATCTCATTTCTCAGCCGCATGGATTATTTATTTCCCAATCTCATTTCTCAGTCGCATGAGATATTTATTTCCCAATCTCATTTCACAGCCGCATGGAATCTTTATTCCTCAACCGCATGAGATATTTATTATGGATTATTTATTTCCCAATCTCATTTTACAGCCGCATGGATTATTTATTTCCCAATCTCATTTCTCAGCCGCATGGATTATTTATTTCCCAATCTCATTTCTCAGCCGCATGGATTATTTATTTCCCAATCTCATTTCTCAGCCGCAAGGATTATTCATTTCCCGACCGCATGAGACTTTTATTTTCCAACCTCATGAGATAGATTTTTATTTTCCGAATTTGGCATTAATTAACATTGATTGTTATCTTGCTTTATAATTGATCATGCGTTCCTAGATGGAACTAAGAGACTGGCTAGTCGTCTTATTGAATTAAATGGAATGAGACACGTTCATATGAACTATGAACTATTGTAATCGACTGGCTGATCTCGAATATTGGCATATGGATACATGCAGGCTTTAATTAATTTATTTATTTATTTTACCAAAGCAGCATGTGTACTTTATTGTCAAGGCATGATTATTCCGTGGTTAGTTTTAATTGATGCATTACGTTATGTAAGACCTACAACCTAACCGCACGGGTATCGTTGTAGAGTTGGCATATCGTACTTTGTACGGAAGTACTCATTCGGAATGACCATGATCCACGGCATGGAATTTCATGCAACATAGAGGCTATTAAGTTAAATAAAATAATAATTGCATGGAGAGAATGGATTCTCGAGTTCTTACATGGCAGCCCTCTTGGGACTATTAAGTGCCCGACAGGCCGGCTGGTTCCCACAGATACTGTAGTTCTGCCACACGGGCAGGGAGCGGTATCTGCTTATATTATTAAATTGTACATGGTATATTAACGACGGGCGTCCCGCTGGGACTCGTCTAATACATGATTGGCGCAATTGATTGATTGGATAGACTAGCCTTGCTCGCACATAGTAAGAACTGAGGAATTCTTTATTGCATAATTCCAGGATAACTTGGGACTCACAGTAGTAAGCCGTAGGAGTTGGATGGCCGTTTAAATTGATTTGTTTGTGTACTGTATTTACTCTGTTACCTAACTGAGATGATCAGAATGTCAGGACATGACGGGCCAACTTCTGTCCTTGTTTGGTTGGGAGGTTGGTTCGAAGTGTCGTGATGTTATGTGAATCTCAGTAGCAAGCAGAGATCTATTATTATAATCCCTTATTTACTGGTTTCATCCTTCATATCGTGCTTCCTTGCGGTACTTGCTATTAGAGGTCTAACCTCTCTGGTTTTGCATGGCCAGATTTAGAGCCGGTTCCCGAGGATCCAGCTTACTTCCACCTCCAGGATGGTCAATACTAGAGGAATGATCGCAGGAGGACTCGAGTGGGTTCTTTACTTCACCGCTCGTTTTGTTATTTACCTTATACTTTGTCGTTTGGCACCGACATGTTAGTCGGATCGTCTTGTATTTACTTTTACATAATTGTAACTAAAGTCAGACTGCAGCTGATAACAATTGTGTATACCTTACTACATCATCTGGCTATGTTTTGTAAAGCCAGATGTCAAGAACATTTTGACAAAGCGTTTGGGACGCCTTACTGCTTTATCTTACATGTTCTCTATTTCTGTTCCTTGTTTGAATGATTGAGACAATAGATGTAAAGTGACCATAGTAGGACTTTTATGTAGTATGCACCCCCTCGTCTGGTTAGACAGCATTGATCGTATTATACGGTATTCATCTACCCGTAATACGTAGCTGGCTGAGTCATCCTCCCGCTCTCCAGTATTCTGGTTCTGGGCGTGACAATTTTGCAATTTGAAAACTTTGAAGGGGGTCTTGTAGAAGCATAGAAAATACTAAAGAAAATGACTCATGCGGCCAAAGAACCCCATGCGGCTCAGAAAGCCCATGTGGCTCGGAGAGTCATGCGGCATAAGGGACTATGCGGTCCAAGACATCCCATACGGCTCAGAAGACACGTAGCCTGACAGTGCTCCCCTCCGACCCATGCTGCATTAATTGCTTTGACGGCTGACCCCTCTGAAAAGTTGACAGCCCTGACACAAAAGCAGGTAATTATGACTCTGTCATAATGATGAATCTCTAGGGAAGAGAAAAGAGATCTCTGACACAAATCCCCCGAGAGCCATAAAAATGCCACGTGGCCTTGCCACGTGGGCGTTCGTATGCGGCTCACTTCTCATACGGTTCAGAATAAATCCTATGCGGCTCAGGTCAAGAAAGCCTCATGCGGCTCGAGCAAAGAACTTCTCATGCGGTTCAGAGTGAATTTGTCCTATGCGGCTCAGGCCAAGAAAGCCTCATGCGGTTCGAGCAAAGAACTTCTCATGCGGTTCAGAGTGAATCTATCCTATGCGGCTCAGGCCAAGAAAGCCTCATGCGGTTCGAGCGAGGACTTCTCATGCGGTTCAAGAGGATCATGTCCATGCGGCTCAGGCGGATATGTACCTATGCGGCCCACAAGGATTACTCCCCTGTGGTTCGAGGGCTCAAGTGAGGGCCACTGCCCAGGCAGCCCTGACACGTGGGCTTAACCATATGCGGCTCAAATTCATATACGGCTCACTCGTCATGTGGTCCAGATCCCCCCAGCAGCTCCTAGGACACGTGTCCTAAACCGATTAATTCCTCAGATTTGCTGTAATTAAAGATTGTGTCAAATCCCAATAATCTGGGACACGTGGCAGAAGAATAGATCTAATTTATTCGCAGATATCAGAAGATCATTTTAAGGAAGATTTATTCCAATCAACATTAATTGCGAATGGGATTTGGTGTAATCTACACCTAATGGCTCGGATTCGTCACAATCAGAAACGAACGGCCTGGATTGACCAATCCCCAGGCCGCCGCCGTCTCCAAGAGCTAATCATTGGCAACCCTAATGATCACATCCCACTATTATAAATAGTAAGGTGCCATGCCCTTGTAATATATATACAATATCAGAGAGAAATACGTATATACAGAGAGACTTCCCCCCATAGTCAGAGAGAAAATACACACAGAGAGAGAGAAGCCAGAAGAGCAACAGAGGAGCAAGAAGAGCATTTCTTCATCAACGCCAACCATCTTTTCACAGGGTGCCAAGGCTGCATACCGATCGTCCAAGGAGTAAGGCAGGGCTGCCGTCGCCTTCTCGAGCCTCTATCGTCACCCCCCAGAATCTAAAATAAACAATTGTACTTAGACTGCTGTACCTAGGTTTTCGTCCCTAGGCTTTTTTTGTACAAGCGAGTTTGTAACGTGAAGTAAAAGTCCGGTCCTCCGATAATTGTTCTGTTCTTTTATATTTTATGGCAAACAATCACGTTTGTGATTTATTACTTTTGAGAATACAATCTATTTATATTGTACCTGCCGATGATATTGTCTTTCTTATTGCTCAAATTGTAACTGATATAGGAAGACATACATAAAGTTCAGTGCTTTTCCAAGTGTTGGGTTTGTAGCCTTTTATTTTGGTTTTTAGTCCCACATCGGCTAGAAAGGAATGTGTATCTCCATATATATGAGTCTTTTCTCTTTATGGAGCTGCACATGTAGTGCACATGGGTGTGTGCCATGTGGGATTAATTATTAATGGTATAAAGGCTTAATCAACAATTAATAAGCTGTAAGCTTTTTGCTCTTGGAAATTTATTTCCATGGAGCTAAGCTCCGTAGGAGCTTAGCGACTCGGACTCGGACTCGGACTCAGACTCGGGCTCGGGCTCATGAGGCGTAATGTGGCATTTTGTTGGCGCACTTTGCACGTCAGCATCGTCGCTAGGCGCATAGTGCGCTTAAGTTGCGCTCGTTGCACGAGCCATTTGCGCGACCACGTTGCGCGGCCCGTTACGCGAGCCCAGTTACGCTGGCCCAGTTACGCAGCCCAGTACGCAGCCCAGTATGCCCAGTGTGCGCAGCGTACGCAGCGTGCGTAGAGTACGCAGTGTGCACAGCGTACGTAGTGTGCGTAGATTGCGTGGTGTACGTATGGCTGGCTGCATATTATAGCGGGAACGGTTGCAGCAGTTGCTGCACGTTCAGGAGTGGTTCTGCCACTACCCTGAAGTTTAGGCAACTGATTGGCAACCGTCCCGTGGGCTATATATGCAGGTTCTCTCCTCTCTCTGAGGGTAGAAGTAATTAGAATTACAGGGAGAAAAACTCTAAGAGTTCTTTAACACAACAGAGTAATGAGCGTGTTCTTTAACACAAACACTAGTACTTTTTAGTACGCGTGGGTTCTGTTACTTCAAACAGAGAGAGAAGAGTAGAGCCATTGCCAAAGGAGTTCGCCGTCTTCCGAGGAGTCAGAAGAGCAGGAGTGTTCCAAAGTTTTCCGTCAACCTTGCTGGTTCCTGGAAGCTGTTCGCAGAGGGCGAATAAAGCTTTGAGCAACGGTGATCATTCACCCCAGCATTTCCATCTCTCGCCTGTCATCCTTCTGTTGCCTTTAGTAGTTCTGTCAGTATCTTCTTTTTAGAAGGCACTACTGCCAGTTTGCTACAATCACGAAAATCTCTTTAGATTATTCGTGTATTACGATATCTTTTTAGATCTCGTAATTTGCAGAATCCTTCTGGATCTCTGTTGCAAAACCTTCTTTAAGGAATTGCATTTGAAACGTTGTCTTTACAACTGTTTCAGTTTCTGTATTTTCCATCGAAAAGTATGCCCCGGCGTCCCCGACAATAACAATCTCAAAGCTTTATTGCTACGATGGAAAATATTAATGCTTCACTCCTAAATACTGACTTCTGTAAGTTAGAAAAGTTTGATAGAGAGCATTATCAAGTCTGGAAGAGGAAGGTTTATCTCACTCTTCAACTCAGAGACGTGGATCACGTGCTTCTTGAAGAGGAACCTACCGTTCCAGATACTGGGTCTGCTGCCGCAATCTCTGCGGCTACTAAACTTCAGGCCAAGTGGAGAAGGGAGAATAGCATTTGCAGGTTGCTTATCCTGAATGCTATGGAGGATTCCCTAGCAGAATCCTATTCTAAGAAGAATATCGCTAGAGACATATGGGAGTCTCTAGAAAAACTCTACGAAGAAGATAAGAACCGCAGTAAAATATTTGTGGTTGAAAAATATCACAAGTGGTTCTTTGAGGACGAAAAGTCTATGCTGCCGCAGGTAAAGGAGTTCCTGAAACTGCGACAGAAGCTGGAAGACGAGGCGATGCCCCTCCCCGACAAGTTTATTGTTGGAGGGATTGTCTCAAAGCTCCCCGCTGGGTGGAGCAAGTTCTATGCAAACATGCATAGGAAGAAGTTGGAGATCACCCTTGAAGATCTCCTACAGGAAATCTATGTTGAGGACCAGATGCGGGCTCAACTGAAGGTGGACACACTGTCCAAGCAATTGGCTAACGCCAATCTGGTTCAGACCAAGGAACCAAAGGGAAAGCAGGCAGCTTTCTACAGCAAGAAGAAGAACCCTGACAATCTAAAAGTCAAGGAAACTTCTATCAAGAAAAAGAAGCCAAAGTCAGAAATGCCTTGCTTCAAGTGTAGCAAGAAGGGCCATTTTAAGAATGAGTGTAAAGCAAAGACCAAGCAATCAGAGCAAGGAGAGCCTAGTAAGGTATCTATGATCACTGACGTAATTGCTATGATTGCACAGGTTGATGCAGTAAGGACTGACTCTGACTGGTAGGTAGACACTGGAGCCTCCTGCCATGTCTGCTCCAGTAAGGAGTGGTTCACCACCTATACACCTACTTCTGAAGTGGTTATGATGGCGAACCAAGCACAAGCTGAAGTGCTCGGGGTCGGGACGGTGGTGTTGAAGCTGACTTCGGGGAAGTCTCTGATGCTTCAAGGCGTAAAGCACGTACCTGCTATCGCCAAGAACCTGGTCTCAGGAGGCCTACTCTGCAATGCAGGCCTCAGGATGGACATCAATGCTGGCCAAATGGTGATGTCTATCAAGGGAACATATTTCGGGAAAGCTTTTTATACCGAAGGAATGTTCAAAATTCAGCTTGTAAATCAGTCCAATGTAATTAATGTGATTAATGAAATTACTCCTTCTGCTTATACTCTTGAGTTGTGGCATAATAGGCTAGGACATGTTCATTGTAAATGAATAAACAGAATGTCTAGTCTAGGACTTATCTCCAAATGTGGGGGTAAGGTAGAGAAATGTGAAGTTTGTGCTCAAACAAAGATCACAAGGAAACCCTTTCCTCGGGTTAATCGAAGTACAGATCTTCTGGAGTTGGTTCACTCTGATATCTGTGACTTCAAACAGTTCTCTACAAAGGCCGGGATGAAGTATTTCATAACCTTCATCGATGACTTCTCAAAGTATGCGTTCGTCTACTTACTAAAGGCTAAAGACGAAGCATTCGAGAAGTTCAAGGAGTTCAGAGCCGAAGCTGAGCGGCAGACTGGACAACAACTCAAAAGGATAAGAAGTGATCGAGGTGGGGAGTACAGGTCTCATGAATTCGTATCGTTCTGTAAGGAATATGGAATTGTCAATGAGATTACGGCTCCGTACTCTCCTCAATCAAACGGAGTAGCTGAGAGGAAGAACAGGACGTTGACAGAAATGATAAATTCAATGTTGTTGACTGCTGGCCTTCCTAAGTGCTACTGGGGAGAAGCTGCATTGACGGCCACTTTTATTCTAAATAGAGTGCCTCATACAACTTCAGACGTTACTCCTCATGAACTCTGGTTCAAGGTCAGACCTAACTTGAATGTCAATCGAGTGTGGGGGTGTCTGGCGTATGTCAAGCTTCCAGATCTAAAGATTCAGAAGCTTGGGACAAGGACTACAAAGACGATCTTCTTGGGGTATGCCGAGAAGAGTGATGCTCGGAGATTTCTTGATATTGAGTCAAATCATATCATTGAATCTTGCGATGCAGAATATTTTAAAGACAAGTTTGTAAGGCACAAGAATATTGTTCTTCCGGATGTTCCGAAGAATAATGAGGGTGTACAAGAGACTGAAGTCTTCAATGAAGATGTGGTCCAAGAAGATATTGTAGTTGATACAACGATTGAAATAGAACAAGCTGAGCCGTCAGCTAAGCGTGTGAGGAGGCCGAAAGACTTCAGAAGTGACTTTGTCACCTATCATGTGGAAGCAGATCCGCTTACCTATGATGAGACGATGAAGACCAGAGACACGGTTTTCTGAAAAGAGGCGATTGACAATGAAATTGATTCCATCACCTCAAATAACACTTGGGTGTTGGTTGATCTTCCTGAAGGAGCGAAACCCATCGGATGCAAATGGATCTTCAAGAAGAAGATGAAAGCAGACGGAACTATTGACAAGTTCAAGGCTAGGTTGGTAGCCAAGGGGTTTTCTCAGAAGCAGGGGATTGACTATTTTGACACGTATGCTCCAGTAGCCCGGATGACCACCATCAGAATGTTGATTGCTCTCGCAGCAATACATAAGATGGTGATACATCAGATGGATGTGAATACGGCTTTCCTAAATGGCGAGCTGACCGAAGAGATTTACATGCAACAGCCAGAGGGATTTGTCATCAGGGGTCTTGAAGACAAAGTCTGCAAGTTGGTAAAATCCTTGTACGGTCTTAAACAGGCTCCCAAGATGTGGCATAAGAAATTTGACAAAGTTATAAGGTCAAATGGCTACATGGTCAGCGATACGGACAAGTGTGTTTACACGAAGTTCGCTGATGGAAGAGGTGTGATCGTTTGTCTGTACGTGGACGACATGCTTATCCTAGGTACGGATATTAGCTGTGTCACTGAGACAAAGAAGTTCATCTCTAGCAAGTTCAGTATGAAGGACTTGGGGGAAGCTGATGTGATCTTTGGGATCAAGATCATCCGGACAGACACTGGACTAGCGCTGTCACAGTCTCATTATATTGAGAAAATGATCACTCGTTATGGGTATCGGGATCTTCCAGGGATCGATACGCCGTACAGGTGTGATCTGAAGCTGAAGCCTAATTCAGGGGAAAGCGTCAGACAGTTGGAGTATGCAAGCGTAATGGGAAGTTTGATGTATGCTACTACTGCCACAAGGCCTGACATAGCTTTCGCCGTGGGAATGCTGAGTCGTTTCACGAGCAACCCAGGTGCTGAACACTGGAAAGCTGTGAAACGGGTTATGAGATATCTCAAGAAGACTCAGACATATGCACTGTACTACAGCGGAGATCCGCAGGTAGTTGAAGGCTTCAGTGATGCCAGTTGGTGCTCAGAGGTGGAGAGCGAGAGGTCCACAGGTGGATATATTTTCACAATGGGTGGAGCTGCTATATCGTGGAAGTCGAAGAAGCAGACTATGCTCTCGCGGTCATCCATGGAATCTGAGTTCTTTGCACTAGATACCGCAGCCGAGGAAGCAGAATGGCTTCGGGAGCTCATGTATGATCTTCCATTGGTTGGGGCGCAAATACCGGCGATACCGATATACTGCGACAACCAGGCGACTGCGGCGGTGGCATCAAATAACCTTTTCAACGGGAAGAAGAGGACTGTGCGGTTGAAGAACAGGGCAGTACACGATCTTATCAAGAGAGGTGTTATTACAGTGATTGATGTTCGGAGTCAGGAGAATCTGGCGGATCCGTTCACCAAGGGCCTCAAGCGCCAGCTGGTCAATGACACAGCTTGTAAAATGGGCTTGAAGGCATTCTGATATTGGATTATTGTATTCCTACCATAAAGTTTTATGCTAATAGTTCAAAGATTTATCTACTAGGCATCTAGCTTTTGGTTCAAGGGAGGACCACTAATCGGAAGAATATCAGGAACGGTGGGTACATGTTCTATTGGGCATGGAGAGGTTACGGACCTATAACCACTGTTGTCTACTGTTGTTTTCTGCGGAAAATAGTTCCTGTGGGAAGGTTGGCTTAATTGCCTTAATGAGTTCTCAGGCAAAGTGAATGTCTAGTATGCTTTACAGGAAGCATGGTAGAACAGCACTACAAGGAGTGAAACTCCATGCTACAGTGGGGTGACTCCACGATGAGGTTCCTATGGGGTGCTGCCCATGAATAGGATAAAGCCTCGGCTTTGCAGGCCAAGTCACAGCGGCGTAGCACCGCAAATAGGCAGTTAGCCTAATATTGTATATTAAATATAAAGAGGGGTGTAGTCAGCACTACAAAGAGGAGGAGTTCCTCATGTTACAGTGGCACGACACCACCATGAGGTACCCGGTTAGGGATAAAGCCTCGACCTTGCAAGCCATGTCGTTGCGGCGTAACACCGCAAAGGAGCCTAAGGCTTCATGCTGGGTAGTTTGGCACTACAAAGAGGCGGTTGCCTCATGCTACTGTAGTATGACACTACGATGAGGTTCCCGGTATGGGGTAAGGCCTCGGCTTTAAGCCATGTCATAGCGGCGTAGCACCGCAAGGGAAGCGCAAAGCGCTTCATGCCATGTCTCTTTATAACGAACTCACCTATAGTGTATGACAGAGATATCAGGCCGTCTCTTGAGGGTAAACTTGTAGACACCCAAAATTATACACTGAAACCAGGCTGACACAGGGCCTTTAATGTGTAGCCAGAAGCACATGTAACTACATTATGTGAGTGGAAAGAATTTTAGCTATGATGCAGAATTCAAGGCTTAGTCCATTTTTATATTATAGTTTGATTTTTGACTCACGTGGGAAGATTCAAGTCTTAAGTGGCATCTATCCTAAAAGCATAATGGACATTTACTGTGGGGAACACTCGTACTCATATATATAGAGATATGTGGGGGATTGTTGGGTTTGTAGCCTTTTGTTTTGGTTTTTAGTCCCACATCGGCTAGAAAGGAATGTGTATCTCCATATATATGAGTCTTTTCTCTTTATGGAGATGCACATGTAGTGCACATGGGTGTGTGCCATGTGGGATTAATTATTAATGGTATAAAGGCTTAATCAACAATTAATAAGCTGTAAGCTTTTTGCTCTTGGAAATTTATTTCCATGGAGCTAAGCTCCGTAGGAGCTTAGCGACTCGGACTCGGACTCGGACTCGGACTCGGGCTCGGGCTCGGGCTCGGACTCGGGCTCAAGGGCTCATGAGGCATAATGTGGCATTTTGTTGGCGCACTTTGCACTTCGCATGTCAGCATCGTCGCTAGGCGCATAGTGCGCTCGTTGCGCGACCACGTTGCGCGGCCCGTTACGCGAGCCCAGTTACGCTGGCCCAGTTACGCAGCCCAGTACGCCCAGTGTGCGCAGCGTACGCAGCGTGCGTAGTGCGCAGTGTGCGCAGCGTACGTAGTGTGCGTAGAGTGCGTAGTGTGCGTATGGCTGGCTGCATATTAGAGCGGGAACGGTTGCAGCAGTTGCTGCACGTTCAGGAGTGGTTCTGCCACTACCCTGAAGTTCAGGCAACTGATTGGCAACCGCCCCGTGGGCTATATATGCAGGTTCTCTCCTCTCTCTGAGGGTAGAAGTAATTAGAATTACAGGGAGAAAAACTCTAAGTGTTCTTTAACACAACAGAGTAGTGAGCGTGTTCTTTAACACAAACACTAGTACTTTTTAGTACACGTGGGTTCTGTTACTTCAAACAGAGAGAGAAGAGTAGAGCCATTGCCAGAGAAGTTCGCCGTCTTCCGAGGAGTCAGAAGAGCAGGAGTGTTCCAAGGTTTTCCGTCAACCTTGCTGGTTCCTGGAAGCTGTTCACAGAGGGCGAATAAAGCTTTGAGCAACGGTGATCATTCACCCCAGCATTTCCATCTCTCGCCTGTCATCCTTCTGTTGCCTTTAGTAGCTCTGTCAGTATCTTCTTTTTAGAAGGCACTACTGCCAGTTTGCTACAATCACGAAAATCTCTTTAGATTATTCGTGTATTACGATATCTTTTTAGATCTCGTAATTTGCAGAATCCTTCTGGATCTCTGTTGCAAAACCTTCTTTAAGGAATTGCATTTGAAACGTTTGTCTTTACAACTGTTTCAGTTTCTGTATTTTCCATCGAAAAGCATGCCCCGGCGTCCCCGGCAATAACACCAAGCACCTGAAGTATTTACTGACATTTGTCCTTAATTTCCTTTCTCTCACTTCTTGTGTGTGGGAGAGGAACTGGGTGACAAGTGTGAACTTAGGTTGCGTTTGGTTCATTGTAATGTAATCGTAATCGTAATAGAATTGGATTTGTAATGTAATTGAGTTTGTAATGTAATGGAATTACAATTACATTACTATGTTTGGTTGAAACATGTAATCAAACCATGTAATGTAATGTTAATTGCATTCATGTGTTTGGTTTACCATGTAATGTAATTGAATTTTTAATTTAATATTTTTTTAAAATACAACATAAAATTTAAAAAGTTGATCAATACAAAATTTCAAAAATTAAAAAAGAATAAAGAAAAAAATTAAAAATAAATAATAAAAAAAAGGGGAAAAATGGTTTGTTTTCTGCTAAAAAAAGACCAAAAACGAAAAAAAAAGACAAAAAAATAAAAATACCAAAAATGACAAACGAACAAAACAGAAGGAAAAAAAACCAAAAATGAAAATGCGATAAAAAAGAAAAACGACAAAAAAAAAGATCAAAAATGTGAAAACCATAAAAAGTGACCAATAATGATAAAAAAAAGACTAAAAACAAAAAAAAATTGACAAAAAACAACAATAAATGAAAGGAAAAAAAAAGGACGACGACCAAAAACAAAAAAGGGCAAAAAATGAACAAAAAAGAAAAAAGGGACAAAAAACGATAAAAAAGAGCAAAAAAATAAAAAACGATAAAAAGGAACAGAAATGACAAAAAAACGAAAATACGAAAAAAGACAAAAAACAAGAGGGAATTAAAACGAGCAAAAAACAACAAAAAGATTAAAAAAACTTGCAAAAAAAAATCCAAAAACGACAAAAAGGGAACAAAAACGACAAAAATACAAACAAAAAGAAAAAACGAGCATAAACGACCAAAAAAAAAGACCCTAAAAAAAGCAAAAAGGATAACAAAGCGACAAAAAACATGCAAAATCAACCAAAACGATAGAAGAACGATGAAAACGAGAAAAAATGGTCAAAAACGTACAAGATCGACAAAAATCGATAAATACATTCAGAAATGGCAAAAAATGTGCAAAATCGAAAAAACGATAAAAAAACGTAAAAAAAATGACCAAAACAATTAAAAAATGCAAAAAAATGAACAAAAAACGACAAAAAAAAGGGCAAAAAAAATAAAAAAAGGGGACAAAAAACGACAAAAAACAAACAAAAACAACCAAAAACGAACAAAAATGACAAAAAATGAACAAAAACGACAAAAAAGGGACAAAACAACAAAAAAAGAACAAAAACGACAAAAAAACAACAAAAAACGAAAAAAATGACAAAAAATGAATAAAAACGACAAAAAGAACAAAAAGGACAAAACGACAAAAAAAACCAAACAAAATGACAAAAACGAACAAAATTAAAAAAAAAAACAAAAAAAAAACCAAAAACAACAAAAAAGGACAACAAAACGACAAAAAAAACAAAAAACAACGAAAAACGAACAAAAAATTACAAAAACGAACAAAAAAAGACCAAAAAACAACAAAAAAAAAAGGACAAAAACGACAACAAAAAAAAACGAAAAAAAACGAACAAAAATGACAAAAAAAAAACGAACAAAAACGACAAAAAACGACAAAAAAGGAAAAACAAAAAACGAAAAAAAGACAAAAAACGAAAAAAAAAAGAACAAAATTACAAAAAACGAACAAAAAAGGACAATAAACGAAAATAAGGACCAAAAACAAAAAAACAAAATGACAAAAACGACAAAAAAACAAACAATAACAACGAAAAAAACGAACAAAAATGACAAAAAGAACAAAAACGACAAAAACAGACAAAAACAACAAAAAAGACAAAAAATCAAACAAAACAACAAAAAACGAACAAAAATGACAAAAAAACGAACAAAAACGAACAAAAAAAACAAACAAAAACAACAAAAAACGAACAAAAATAACAAAAAAACGAACAAAAAACGACAAAAAACCGACAAAAAAACGAACAAAAACGACCAAAAACGACAAAAAACAAACAAAAACAACATAAAATGACCAAAAACGAACAAAAATGACGAAAAACGAACAAAAACGACCAAAACCGAACAAAAATGACCAAAAACAACAAAAAATGACGAAAAACGAACAAAAAGATCAAATTATAGCATACTAACCTTCCGCTTAAGTTGTAATGTAATTGCGATTACATAGGTTTTATGATGTAATTGAGTTTAGAAGAAACTGATGTAATGTAATCAAACTTGTAATCGCGATTACATTACATCTAATTTTTTTTGTCCAACCAAACACCCGAGTTAGATTGACAACGTAATGCCAATTACATTACGTTGTCCAATCCTGCAAACCAAACGGGCCCTTAGTCTTCTAAGTGAAGTTTAGTTGTTTGTTTGATGAGATAATTTTTAACCATTTTTTTAACTTACTGAAATATAAGGCTTAATTTTAATTTGATACCCCCAATTATTTAAGCTTTTCAACCAAATTTAAAAATGAAGGCCTAATTTTTTAATTTTAGATTTTAACCCATTTTAGTTTTAATTTTTAACTACTTTTAAAAATAAAGGCTTAATTTTTATTTATTGAAATATAGTAAAAATAAAGGTTGGGCTCAGCCTGGAGCTCTGCTAGAGCTGCGGTTGGAGAAAGAAAACCAGAGAGAGAGAGAGAGAGAGAGAGAAAAGAGGATATTTTTGTCATTTAAAACTTTTTGTTAACACTTTTAGAATATTAAATATGAAAATCAAAGTGCAGGCAATTTGATTGAATGTAAATTTGTCCATCAAGAAATAAAATCACAGACAAATCTCGTAAAAAATAACCTCTCATACCAAAACCACCAACAAAACACCCAGAACCATCCACCAACTCCTCTCCCCGGGCCCACCGCCACCGGCTGCACCCGTGTAGAACGACTCCTCCTTCGGGCTCCCGCCGACGACGTTCCCCTCCGCCTCCGGCGGCGAAGGAGCCGTCGGCTCCGCGTACGGCGGCGGCGGCGGATGGGACAGCGCCGCCGGGAGCCCCCTCCCCTTCCCGACGTCGATGGCGAACCTCATCCCCTTCTGGCACTGGACCCCGTCGCCGGCGTCGGAGAAGAAGTAGTTGACTCCCTCCTCGGTGAGCGGGACCTCCACCGACTCCGACGCGCCGATCCCCAGCCTCCCGGCGTCCGACCACTCGAAGGTCCCACTGCCCCCGTCCTCGCTCGCGTCGCACAGCCGTAAGTAGTCTTGTTGTTGGTCTGGATCACAGTCATGTTCGTGTTTGTCTTGAATACTTGATAACGCAATTAACCAAAAGTCAGGAGAGGAGGGTCAGATTGCAAAATTAATTAATAAAAAAATAAAGTGGAAGAGTGAGGGGTGCTGACTGAGGAAGTCGCCGAGGAAGAAGGACTGGGCCTTGACCCACGCTGAGTAGTCGGCGGCGGGGGAGCTCTTCGTGGGGTCGAAGAACCACCCGCTGGGCCCACCGACCGTGTGGTTCGTGTAGGGAAGAGCGGGGCCAGTACCGGCGGCAGCGGCAGCGGCGGCAGCGGAGGACGGAGTCTGAAGGAGGAGAAGGAGGAGGGGGAGGGATGTCAAGGCGGTTCCGGTCACTGCCACCAGCTTCGGCATTGTCCCTGTAGTGTGGTGTGGTGTGGTGTGGTGAGGGAGTGCTGTGTTCTTTATTTATTTACAACCGAGAATAAAACGGTCACAGATCTGAATCTCATATTCCTTTTTTTAATAGTTTTTTATTTGATTTACAAAAAAAAAATTCTACAAAGATGGAAATTTTACAAAAATTGACTGGAAAAACAGAAGTTTGATAAAATAATTTTCTAAGAAACACAAATTCTGTCAACCAGTATAAGGGGATTATATATACTAGTCGTAAACGTTTCACGTATTAAAAAAATTAATAATAATATTAATAAAGTATATAAAAATTTAACTGAAAATTGCTGTAAAATTCAATTTCGGGGTTGGTTTTTATGAAAAATCCACCCGCAGGGTGGGTTTTATGAAATGTCCAGAATTATATATTTTTACGTTAAATATTCTAAGATTCCATTTAGATGCTCTATTGTCATTTTTATAGTTCCAAAAATACCCCTTCGCCCAAATTTAGTCATATATATATGATTTTGATTTCACAAACTCAGATTTGGATTGCGATTTTATTCTTCTTCTTCTTCACGAGAGATCTGAATTCTATTGTTCTCATCTTCAGAAGATCGCAAATATCGTTCTTTGTTCACTGTGATTTTCTTCAGTCGAACTTCGATCATCGCTCATCATCATCATCATCATCTTCGTCGTGGAGTGATTTGAAGTTTTTCGGCGATTAGGTCAATTATGGAGAGAATATCATCTTCTTGTCTTTTTATAGATATTAAAACAAGGTGAGAGTTTAGATATGTAGAAATTCATTCATCATCTTCGTCTAGTCGCAAAATTTTTGTTGAATTTGAATTTGTTATGAAGATTATTAACTGAGTAACGATTATAGAGATATTTAATCTCGTTATTTTTGTGCGAATATGACGGCTAATATGACGGAGAATGGTCAATCGTCACAGAGAAAGAGAATTCTCCGTTATAATTCGACGGAGAATGACCATTCTCCGTTAGTATTAACAGGAGAATGACCATTTCCATTGAGAATGATCATTCTCCGTTAGTTTTAGACGGAGAATGATCAGAAATGTATTGTCCTATTTTGTGATCTCTTCTGTTTTTATGTTATCAGAGGGGGGAATGGATTTAAGTTGTTTAGTTAATCTTTGTTTCAAGAGAGACATAGTTTCCTGTCGTGTCACACATAAAAGTACCGTGGAATTTTTAAAGCATCAAGTGTGCAATCGATGGACTTTTTTGGATCCACTTTCCTTTCGTTTCAAGTTTTTGCATTCTGATGGGACTGAACTGTACGTTGACAGTGATTTTTGACTTCGGTCCTTGGTTGGGTGTTTCAATGGTAGCCATGACGTGAGCTTTGATCTATTTGTGGAGTAAGTATACCCTCCATGTTCTTCATCGACATCTTTTCCTTGTCAAAGCATTCCTATGGGACCTTCGTCTTCCTCTTCTAGTTCCTTGAGTAGTAGATGTTCTCATACTGTAAAGGATAAACGAGTAGTAGAATTTTATGAGGGCTCAATTGAGACAGTAAAGAAGAGAAAATCGGATATGTGGCCTGGATCAATTACATGCGTTGGTCAGATTTTTCTAAATGGTGTTGAAGAAGTTAGGCACGCTGTTAAAATGGTATGTTTTGAATCTCGTGATCCATTCCATATTTTAAAATCTGAGCCGGGGAGGTACACTGTTTGCTGCAAGAATTACAAGACCCATGCTTGTTTGTGGAGCTTCCATGCTACTTCTATTTCAAAAGATAATCAAATTTTTGAGGTGAAGAGGTATGTGGGAGAACACAATTATGGAGCTGGCTATATGGATAAAGGTAATCTAGTTGTTCCAGCAAAGTTTGTGAAAACTTTGGTTAGTGACATTGTTCGGATGGATTCTAAAAAGTCGGCAAAATCAGTTGTTGATGAATTCAAGGTTGACTACGGTTTATCTCTTACCTACGGACATGCATACCATGACATTAGGTTGGTGCACCAAGAAATGTACGGAGATGATGTTAGAGCTTACAGCGACCTGTGTTGGTATGTCGACAAGGTAAAGGAAACCAATATTGGTTCCGTTATCGACTTTCAGAAAGATGATACGTCAATGAGGTTTTAGTGGCTTTTTCTTTCATATGGGGCTTGTGTCGAAGGCTTTCAATATTGTCGTCCGATGCTATATTTGGATGTGACTTTCCTTATAGGGAGGTTTAAAGGGTGTTTGATGTCTGCTACAACGAAAAATGGTAACCAACAGTTCTACCCTATTGCCTACGGTATAGTCTCGGGCGAAGATGGCGACAATTGGGAATGGTTCCTTAAAAATCTCAAGAATGTTGTTGGATGTAGTAGGCGTATCGTTTTTCTTTCAGATTAAGTCACCGGTTTAGTTTCTGAAGTTCCCAAAGTGTTCCCTACTGCTTACCATAGCTATTGCTATTATCACATGAAGAATAACATACCGCTGAAGGAGAAAGGAAATGAAAGAGTGTATCCGCATGTACTTGAAGCTTGGAGGCAAGCAGTATATGCTCTAACTCCAGGTGTGCAAATGAGACAGATATATGCAGCTTTTCTGTGCATTCTCCTTTATTTTAACAAGTAGAATGAACATTCTCCGTGTAAATAGCATGGAGAATAGTATTCTCCGTGTTGCCTATAACGGAGAATGTCATTCTCCGTTTTAAAATACACGGAGAATGACATTCACCGTGTCATTTAACACGGATAATTCCATTCTCCGTGTATTTAGAACGGAGAATACAATCCTCATGCGTTCTAACACGGGGAATGACCATTCTCCGTGTTTCTAACACGGAGAATGGTCATTCTCATGCGTTTTAATACTTGGAAAGACCATTCTCTGTGTCACTTAACACGGAGAATGTCATTCTCCGTGTTATTGATAAGGAGAATGATCATTCTCATGCGTTTTAACACTTTCGTTGTCACCCTCCGTGTCATTCTCCCTTTAAAAATACACGGAGAATGGCATTCTCCGTGTTAAATTAAACGGAGAATGGGCCCTATTTTTTCATGTGCTTGTTCCTTGATTTCCATCTTTATTAATTATTTTCTTTTCCTGTATAAAGGTGGGTATAAACAAGCAATTAAGAAGATTTATGATCTGAATTGTGGTCATGTTGTAAAATAGATGGATAAACAAAAGCCTGAAAATTGGTCAAATGCATTCTTCCCGGGATGTAGATACGGCGAGGTTGCTTCTAGTTGTGCAGAGTCATTCAATTCATGGATAAAGGCTGAGAAGAAAATGCCTATTTCAGCACTTGTAAATGTCATCCGAGTGAAGATGATGAAGATGATTTTGGATTGCCACAAGGATGCAAGTGATTTCAATAACATATTGACTCCATACGCCGAGAATATGCTAAAGTAGCTTACAGATGATGGCATGTCAGTTGACTTCGAGTTTGAGGTGATGGCAGATACTTCCTCCCACTTGGTGAATCTTCTTGATTGGCATTGTAGTTGTCGTAATGGAAGGTATATGGATTCTCATGCAGCCATGCAATCCAATGCATCAGATTTGGTTCAGGCAAATCCGTCTACAATTTTGTGGAGCAGTATTGGACATCAGATTTCTACCAGAAGCTATATTCATGTG
This sequence comes from Iris pallida, assembly GCA_029216955.1. NCBI lineage: Eukaryota > Viridiplantae > Streptophyta > Magnoliopsida > Asparagales > Iridaceae > Iris > Iris pallida. The sequence goes on along the minus strand of JANAVB010038018.1, from coordinate 19,347,704 downwards.
TTATTCGTCCAGTTCCAGATTCTGGAAAACAATTTGAAAATAATTCAATTGATTTGGTCCTACCTCCTGTTCCGAAACGGGATCCCGTCCGACCAAAGGCGGACCGTTATAAGAGCAATTATAAAAACGGAAAAAGAGAAGAGGAAGATGAGGTGTCATAATTGTCTTGAATTAGGTAATCACAATCGCAGCACTTGCCCTCTTCCCCTACGTGCTTCTACGGTGGTCGAGGAGGCATCGCCCCTCGTAATACATATACATATATTCTTCCTTTTATATAACTTTTTTTTAATACATTTCTTACAATTTTGATATCAATGGTGCTATTTTGAAGTCTGTTATATCTAATATTTCACAGTTTTTGAATGCATAATGGCCATTCTCCGTCATTCTTACACCATTCTTACACGGAGAATGTCATTCTTCGTTTCAAATTACACGGAGAATAGCATTCTCATTCGTTCTAACAATGAGAATGTCATTCTCCGTTTTAAATTATACGGAGAATATCATTCTCATTTGTTCTAACAATGAGAATGTCATTCTCCGTTTTAAATTACACGGAGAATGAACATTTCCATGCGTTTGTTAGAATGCCATTCTCCGTGCTAGATTAACACAGAGAATGGAATTCTCCGTTTCAAATTACACGAAGAATATTATTCTCATTCATTTTAACACAGGGAATCCATTCTCCATGTAATTCAAGACGGAGAATGAGATTCTCCGTTTCAAATTACACGGAGAATAGAATTCGCATTCGTTTTAACTGGAAAATCCATTCTCCGTGTTAGATTAACACGGAGAATGCAATTCTCCGTTTCAACTTACACGGAGAATAAAATTCTCATTCGTTTTAACACATGGAAATCCATTCTTCGTGTAGTTCGACACGGAGAGTAACATTCTCTGTTTTAAATTACACGGAGAATGAATATTCCCATGCGTTTTAACACTTAGAATGCCATTTCCCGTTTCAAATTACACGGAGAATAGCATTCTCATTCGTTTTAACACATGGAATGCTATTCTCCGTGTAATTTAAGACGGAGAATAACATTCTCCATTTCAAATTACACGAAGAATAGCATTCTCATTCGTTTTAACTTACACTGGGACATCCATTCTCCGTTTTAACACTGTAAATGACATTCTCCGTTTAATTCAACACGGAGAATGATATTTTCCGTGGTTAAGTAAACAGAGAATGGCATTATCAGTGTAATTAAAACAGAAAATGCCATTATCCGTGTTAGATTAACACGGAGAATGAACATTCTCCATGTAATTTAACACGGAGAATGAACATTCTCATGTGTTTTAACACTGTGAATGCCATATTCTCCGTGATTTTATTATAGAAGACACCGCAGATGTTACAAAATATACAGACAGAGAAAAATGAAATTCAAACAGAAGTTATAGAAAGAAGTTCTTTTATTAATATGTCTACAAAGGATCTATTACAGATTCAGAAAGACTCATACTGTTCTTCTACAAAGGATCTATTACAAAGACTCATATTGTTCTTAAAGAAAGCATCTATTACAAATTCAGAAAGGCCTAAAGAAGTCTACAAGAGGGTTTATCTTCACAAAAGTGCAACCCTTATTCTTCTTGGTGCACATACTGGAAGATTGATCTCCATCGAATCGTATTCCTCATTTCTTGTATGCGCAACCCCGAATGGCCGAATGAGCAGGACAGAGCACAACTTGTGGCTCTTCCGGCATAACGAAATGCTAGACCGTTACTGAGAAGGGCATATCATGACCCCCAACTTTTCGATAAAGTACGAGGACTGCCAAGATGTTGTTCAGTTTCGAACAAGTTGTTCCAATGTATCTCGAGATTCACTACTACGTGTTCTTCTACAAGGACATAACTACTTTGAACGAAGATATCCACAACCAACAGCCAACAGCCAACTGATGCCAGGCCATTCTCCTCTTAAAGCTAAGTCAGGGTCATGCATAATGGAAATGATATGAAGATGATGGAGTTTGCTCCTCAAGAAATCCCTTTTTATAGGACATATTGTCCAATAAATGCAGATGAACCTAATAGTCAGCATAATGAACCTCATTTAATATGTTCGTTACAGGTAGATGCCATTCCGCAAACTACTCAACTTCCCCCCAATAAAGAATGTGGCATTTAAGAGTTTGTACAGGTGGATTAAATGCCGCAAACTCCTCATTTAATAGGTCCGTTACGTGTAATTAAAACGGATAATGGTCTATCATGCGTGGAATGACCATTCTCCGTGTTATATGATACGGAGAATGTAGCCTCCCTTCCCGGATTTTTGAATATTTTTTATTTTATTTATTTGATTTAAATAGTGATTTTAGAATATTATAAATAATTATTTACTTAATTATTACGGTAGATGATTTTAATCATGGTTGAGTTTTGAAGTACAAGACGGCTAGAAATCATGGCACGGATAGTGCAGTAGCGTGCTTTGACTAGTGTCCATGGTAAGGGAATGCAAAGCCATATGAGTGTCCTAACTAGGAAAACCAGATTAAGTTGCGACTTAATCCCCACCGATGAACTATTTATTTATTAATTAAATATATTAATTTTAGATGACCCGATTGTACCAACTTAGTCCGAACTGGGCCCGAACCGAATCCAAGCCTTTGTGGGTATGTAGTGGGACCAAATACGGCCTTGTAGACATGTTTGGTAAAGGCATTTATCTTCGTATATATTTTTAGGAATTGGCAATTATTCGCTAAATATTTGTTATAGGTAAAATATGTATATTAAATATTGATAGGTTATATATTAATATTGATATATTGTTATAGGTAAAATATGTATATTAAATATGTGTGTATTTATATATAAATATCTATATATTTTTTATATATAAATATCTATATATATATATATTATATATATAATATATATATATATATATATATATAATATATATATATATATATATATATATGTATTATATAAAATATATATATATATTATATTTATATATATATATATATATATATATATATATATATCTATCTATATATATTAGATATATATATAATATAGATATATATATATATTAGTGTATGTATATATATTTATTATATATTTTATAT
>JANAVB010038018.1:19336862-19344575 GCA_029216955.1 Iris pallida | reverse complement strand
TACACGGAGAATAAATTCTCATTCGTTTAACACATGGAAATCCATTCTTCGTGTATTCGACACGGAGAGTAACATTCTCTCTGTTTAAATTACACGGAAATGTATTCCCATGCGTTTTAACACTTAGAATGCCATTCTCCGTTCAAATTACACGGAGAATAGCATTCTCCTTCGTTTTTTAACACATGGAAGCTATTCTCCGTGTAATTTAAGACGGGAGAATGACATTCTCCGTTTCAATTACACAGAATAGCATTCTCATTCGTTTTAACTTACACTGGGACATCCATTCTCCGTTTTAACACTGTAAATGACATTCTCCGTTTAATTCAACACGGAGAATGATATTTTCTGTGGTTAAGTAAACGGAGAATGGCATTATCAGTGTAATTAAAATAGAAAATGCCATTATCCGTGTTAGATTAACACGGAGAATGAACATTCTCCATGTAATTTACACGGAGAATGAACATTCTCATGTGTTTTAACACTGTGAATGCCATATTCCGTAATTTTATTATAGAAGACACCGCAGATGTTACAAAATATACAGACAGAGAAAAATGAAATTCAAACAGAAGTTATAGAAAGAAGTTCTTTTATTAATATGTCTACAAAGGATCTATTACAGATTCAGAAAGACTCATACTGTTCTTCTATAAAGGATCTATTACAAAGACTCATATTGTTCTTAAAGAAAGCATCTATTACAAATTCAAAAAGGCCTAAAAGTCTACAAGAGGGTTTATCTTCACAAAAGTGCAACCCTTATTCTTCTTGGTGCACATACTGGAAGATTGATCTCCATCGAATCGTATTCCTCATTTCTTGTATGCGCAACCCCGAATGGCTGAATGAGCAGGACAGAGCACAACCTGTGGCTCTCCGGCATAACGAAATGCTAGACCGTTACTGAGAAGGGCATATCATGACCCCCAACTTTTCGAAAAGCACGAGGACTGCCAAGATGTTGTTCAGTTTCGAACAAGTTGTTCCAATGTATCTCGATATTCACTACTACGTGTTTCTTACAATGACATAACTACTTTGAACGAAGATATCCACAGCCACAGCCAACAGCCAACTGATGCCAGCCATTCTCCTCTTAAAGCTAAGTCGGGTCGTGCATAATGGAAATGATATGAAGATGGAGTTTGCTCCTCAAGAAATCCCATTTTATAGGACATATTGTCCAATAAATGCAGATGAACCTAATAGTCAGCATAATGAACCTCATTTAATATGTTCGTTACAGGTAGATGCCATTCCGCAAACTACTCAACTTCCCCCAATAAAGAATGTGGCATTTAAGAGTTTGTACATGGATTAAATGCCGCAAACTCCTCATTTAATAGGTCCTTACGTGTAATTAAAAACGGATAATGGTCTATCATGCGTGGAATGACATTCTCCATGTTATATGATACGGAGAATGTAGCCTCCCTTCCTGGAATTTTGAATATTTTTTTATTTTATTTGATTTAAATAGTGATTTTAGAATATTATAAATAATTTTTCTTAATTATTACGGTAGATGATTTTAATCATGGTTGAGTTTTGAAGTACAAGACGGCTAGAAATCATGGCACAGATAGTGCAGTAGCGTGCTTGACTAGTGTCCATGGTAAGGGAATGCAAAGCCATATGAGTGTCCTAACTAGGAAAACCAGATTAAGTTGCGACTTAATCCCCACCGATGAACTATTTTATATTAATTAAATATATTAATTTAGATGACCCGATTGTACCAACTTAGTCCGACTGGGCCCGAACCGAATCCAAGCCTTTGGGTATATGGGGACCAAATACGGCCTTGTAGACATGTTTGGTAAAGGCATTTATCTTCGTATATATTTTTAGGAATTGGCAATTATTCGCTAAATATTTGTTATAGGTAAAATATGTATATTAAATATGATAGGTTATATATTAATATTGATATATTGTTATAGGTAAAATATGTATATTCAAATTATATGTGTGTATTATATTATATATATATATATTTATATATATAATATATATATTTGTATGTATATATATATATTATATATATATATATATTATATATATATATATATATATATATATTATATATATATATTATATATATAAGTGTATTTGTGTATTCATATATAATGTATATATTATAATAAATGTATATGTGTATACATAGGTGTATGTGTAAATATAAATATTATATATGTATTGTCTATATATATAAAATATATATATATACGTGTGTATATACATACTAGTATATAGTGTGTATGTAGGTGTACATATAAATATAAATGTATGTTTTGTGTGTGTGTATATATAATATATATATATTATTATATATATATATATATATTATTATATATATATTATATATATTATTATGAACAAATATAGATAAATAAATTATATTATACGTATTTGTACGTGTATATATATAGTGTAGGTTTGTATGTATATAAATGATATATATATAGATATGTATACCTACTTATTTTACATATAAATAAGAAATAAGAATGAATAAGAACCCAACCCAACTCAGCCAGGCCAGGCCCGGCCCAGCGAGCCCAGCCCAGCCCGAGCCAGCATTGCCCGAGCCCAGGCCAACCAATTCCTCAGCCGAACACTAATTCTCCCCACCCGACCCTGTGAATCGGAAGCCAGCAACCGCGTATATAACCAAGAGGGAGTCTCGAGAACGGAAACCCTAACTAATCCCACACCCACGCACGGCCGACCACACGCCGCGCGCGGCCGATGTCGCTGGAAGAGCGCGCACGCGGGTTGGAAACAGAACACAGCAGCCGACCCCGAACACCCGAGTGCGTGACAGAAATCCTCCCTCCTCGGTCGACGAAACATCGTCCCGATTGCTCTGGTACGAAGTCATGTATGTCTTCACATCCTTTCAATTACTTTGTATAAACGCGCTAGATCGACCGGGAAATCGACGACAAAACTGGCAAAAATCTGTCAAAAACAGAACAGTTGTTTGGGTTTAAACACCGTTTTGGAAGGCAAATTCCCGTCAGTCTATCGACAGTTTTCAAAAATTATTTAAAGACAGTCCTAGAGAACCTATACGGCTCTGCAACCCACTTTGTAGAAGTTGAAGTGATCGATTGAGCGTCGAGAAATCGACGTCTCAAAATGACCAAAAACCCGTTTTCAAAATTATAGAAATTCAATAAATTCATCCACGCGACGTGCGTCCCGCCAAACCGGACGATGTGGTCACGCACCGTAGGCATCGAAAGCTGCGTAACGGCTTCGTGGTCGTGTGGGCTTTGGCGGAATTCAATTGGTCGCATGTGCACGACGAATTTGATGCGTATCCGTCGAAATTTACCGTATCGTGCACTTTGCAAATTCTCTAATTACTTTGTGCACGCTCGTCGATCGAGACAAAACTTACGCCATCAGGATCGTATCATTTTTCTGGTCCTGCATGCCAAGTTTGGTCCAATTCTGAGACAGTTGAATTGTACGTAGTTTTACAGGCCCACGGTCTGACTCAACGGGCATTTTGTGCACGGTCCGCCGAAATCAAACTTTGAACATACGATTGGGTTCGTATCGAAAACTGGATCTGTAGACATGTAGTTTGACGACTTTAGAGACCGTTGACTCTGGCACACTTTTCGGTGCAAAATGGGTCCAACGACGGACATCGTTTTTGCCCGAAATTACTGTTTTGCCCCTGTGTCCAGAATTGGACTTAAGGACAGGCAATCCTAGCTAATTTGACTATTCTGAGAATGTTGGTACTGTTTATTTCAGCATCTGGAGACTTCTGCATGTGTTGACTGATTGTGGCTCTTTGAGTGGTATATTACTATTGGTTTCACCAGCTAAGGACCTCAGGCAAGTGCACTTTCTGATTGCTTTCCGATTCATAGTAGCCTTTTCATTTCATGTCTATACATACATCTTGCTGCTTGTTGACACACTCGTCACATGGAGTAGTCGGGAGGGAAAATATCTTAGTAAACATGTGGACTACCCAGAAATATCCCCAATATGTCTATTCTTGCATGATAGCAGCTGCACACGATACGTGCAGTGAGCCGGATTTACCCCCTAGCCGTTCACATGTCGAAACGGTATTTCACACCACCTAGGTAGATGTCTTTTATTTTTTTCTTTACTTCTCTATCGTGCTATGTCATCAGTTGTCTTCCAGTTTTCATATCTCATATGTTATTTTCATGACTTGTTAATTCTATTTATTTTCGCATTGTCGTCGATTTGTGTACTTGTTCCATTCTTGACTGGAAACCAACATTTTCAGGTTTAGCCGCGATCACTCTTAGCACTGGGAAGACATGGGTATGCTGAGGCCGACCTAGAAATAGAAAACAGTTGTACCATTTTTATTAATTGTAAAATCTTGTATTTCATTTAATTTTAAATGTTGTAACGGTTGTAATAAACTTAGAAATGTGAATGATCAGCAAATGCTATTTTTTGAGCATTTATTTCTTGCGAGCTTGACAGCGTTCTACCGCCGACTATGCGGCGTAGGTTGGCTTGGACACGTCTCGTATCCGGAAAAGCGGGTGCGGGTTGTGACAAGTTTTTGGTGGCCCATGCAGGTCAGTTTTCGCAAAATATTACGAACTCGTGATGGTACGTTAGTCGTACTATTGCGAGCCTGCGACCAGGAAATGCTCATTCATAAACTAGGATTAAAATGATTTGAGATAATGACTAGGACTAGGAGTCCCTTGTTCAAATTGACCGTTGGGTAGTTAAGGTTATTAGATAGGCCATGCAATTTAGATAACTTGTTAAATCCCTATAGGTACACTACTACTTTTGATATAACAATGTGATTCAATGTAGATATACTATTCGCTTGGTATGTTAGACTTGCTTAGAATTATAGCGTTAATTTTGATAAACCGTTCAATTTTCTTTTTGCTTTATTAGACATAAATCTTATATCATAAGTTAGAATTGCCTGTTTTAAAATCATTTTTTTGCTGTAAAGAATTAGTTGTAATTTCTGATCCTGTTATCATATACGAATCTCAAGTCAGATTTGATTCCAGTTTTTTTCCCTCAACCATTTGATATATATTATAAAATAAATATTAGGATGTTCTTATTTCACTTGTCTTCAATTATTTCCTCCCCGATCGATCTTTGACTTTAAGGATTGAGACTTATAGGCAGATGTTTACGCTTCCTATCATAGTCAACCTGTTTGAATCTCTAGCAGCTCCTTGAAGATCTTAGGAATGTAGTTGGAGTAAAATGACTGCAATGGCCAGCCAGCGCACTAGCGAGGCACAACCCACAGAATTGAAATCATTTCGAAGAATCATAGTCTATGGAACATTTCTAAAACTATGTTCTCGTTGACCTCTTTAGATCTTAGATACCTTTGTGCCAATATAGAATAGAGTACCTTATAACATATCACATCTGAATCACGGAACCAAGGATTTACCTAGAATATAGAACTCAGAAGTCCATAACCCATTAGTCGACCAAGGCCTTAGAGATAGGAAGATTATAGGAAGACTGTATAAGCAAGAACACCAGGTAAGGTTTTGATTTTCCCAAAACCCAAACTACTTATTCCTCCTTTCAAAAATCTCGCATATTTGTATGTTGACTCTCTTGACCAATTCTGCTATTACAGCCTAGTTTTTGCAAGCTTACTCTTTTATCGAGTTTGATTCAAGACATATGTTTATTGGGAATGCCCGCTAACATATTGTCTAATCAGAGTCATGTATTACGGTATGATAAACCATGATACATTTGGTTTGCTTCTCTTCTAATTATCCTACGTGGATTGAGATGTAGATGCCCTAGGATCTCATCTGCGACTGCTTTGATAATTCCTTTGAATTAAACATTCGCCCTTGAATAATGTAATTACGTTCAGTAAACATCTCTCTTGAACTCTTCAGTAGCATCTCTCTTGAACTCTTTATTGTCTTCGTCTTCACTGATTGGAAAGACGAAAGCTCGTAATTTATGGATAGATATAGAGTATCCCCATGGCTATAATAGTGGTATACGCAAGTGTAGCTACCATCGGCCAGCCCTATGCCTGGAACCTTGTCTTGAGTCACTCGTCCTCCCTTCGACCCTAAACCTACTATCTTGATCTTCTAGTCATTGGAGTCCAAGAATGACTAGGACCCTTCCCTTGATCAAATGCCAACCTAGAAGACTATCTATTCATATGAGACCTATTGTTGTGAGCCTCAAATTATTTGAAGCTTGCTTAACTAGAACCCTTGTGACAATAGTCTGGCAGGTTTGACCCCAACAGAAATGCATGACCCCATTGTTAGAAATCTTTTCATATGATGTGCCTTAGAGTTGGTTACCCTGTCAACAACTCATGTATACTGTGGACGAGTAGGTCATTCTATTTACTGACCACGTGTTATTGTACACGCACTCGTTTTCTATTTATTGAGGAATGACCCTTGACTTGACTTATATCTACCGTATCCCGATACACCGTGCCTCATTCTTTATTAACAAGAGTTGAGGTACAATATTCAGACTTCGGAATTCTTCTAACCTCACCCTTCCTAAAATCATATCCTAGATTCTAAGGTGGATAGACTGTAAGACTTCTAAAATTTTGGGATATACAAGGTTTACCGATTGATTAGAATAAATTCCATTAGGATGATAATTAGTGCCCCATGGACTCCCACTTTCCCTTTAGATCATTTTGTGTCCCCGTCGTGTCATTAATATTCGGAGCACGAGACCAACTGTTATCTTCCAACCAATTTCACATACAAGATCTAGACGAGTCCACTTTCATCTAGGTATACAATGTCCCACTCAAACCCGTCCCCTTGTACTCTATTTTTGTAGTACGACTTTCAGGTCAAAAGGACTAGTTATATCCTTTACCGTAATACCGATATACTTTCCGACTTCCATTAGAGCCTCAACCCCGACTCAATTCCTTTGACCCAATATATGGTTGTGATTTACTCAAAGTCACTACGCACATGCCACTAGTGTGACGCCCAGTTGAGGCCTCATGTTCCACTTAAACACAAAAGTCACGAAAGATGCATTTTTGGGCTTTATGAACCTAGCTAACCGACCTGACGGGCAACTAGCTCAATCCTTGGATAGAAACCTATTCTAGGATACCCTAATCTAGTAGACATAGTTTTATCCTGGGATCTTGTTCAGTGCATATAGATTGAGATCTTGCATTGCATTTGGATTCTTTGCTCGTGTGTTTAAACAACCACGGAAAAGATCACAATCTTGACTTCTCTAATTCCGTTCTATTTTTTTGAACCTTGTTCGAATTAATTTAGAGAACATATTTTCCATATTCCATGGATTGCAAACCTCTCTAGGAAATTAAGAGTTCTTCGACGTAGCAAGTGACTGAACCATAGTAGCCCAATCTAGCAAACAAGTCAGTGTTCGTAAACACCCTTTTTAGCTGTACCGTCGAAAACTCTCTACCGCTCTTGGGACTTCATAATTGCTCTCGATTTTTCTTGTCTTTCCTATTTTAGAGCGACGAAGGACATGCTTGTTATAATTTCCCAATAATTCTTAACTACTTGTGCGAATTTGTTGCTTGTTAAATTTTGGATTATTTGATAGATAGGAGGGGGTAGTAGATGCCATATACAGTAGATATCTGTTGGTAGAATTGTTAGCAACTAGTTGGAAGGTTATAAAGTTTAGTGACCTGTGTTT
>JANAVB010038018.1:19274362-19331862 GCA_029216955.1 Iris pallida | reverse complement strand
ATAGGCTCCAAGACCTCCCTCAAGAATTCTGCATCTGCCTTGTCCGATTCGTACGTATTTTGCACCAAGGAGTTGTAGTGTGCCCACTCGTACGAGCTGAAGTTGAATGTTAGGAGCGTATAGTGCAATTATTCTTCATTAAAGAGTGGCATGAATAGCCACTCTATGTCGTCCTGTAAACCCATGATTAGGTCTTCGACATCTGTTTTGAAAGTTTAAATGGCACCGTCTTTTACCTCTTTTTTATGAGCTTGACGAACGATGGACTGTTTTCCAAAAACAAAGACAGAATATCATTAGTTAGTTTCATCGGTGTACACATGAATAGGAGGGATGTTTCAGTTTTGATTCTTACCAATGTGTGGGGCATCATAAAAGTAGACCACTTATGTTGCACCTCTTGTGAACTTGATTGTGTTTCACTTCTTGCTTTTTCTTGATTTTGTTTCATCTTGCTTATTAGTATGTTGAGTATACCAGCCTCCATGTCTTGATTGTTGAATATGTCTTGCATGTCTATTGCTGTCAGGATAACTGCAACTTCAATTTTACCTTCATCAGAATAATATACAACATCAATGCACATAAGTTTAGTTCAGTTAGATTAAATCAATAGAAATTGACAGAAATAATTGTAAAAAAAGACGAAAGGAATATAGAAGAATACATACAGTGGAGTCATCTTGTTTTGGAATACGAGGTCCTTGTAAAGCTTCTGCAGCTCTTCATCTGCCTCATTCCAAAGTCTGAAGTCCTCGCATTCCTTGAGTATTTTGCCGTTCTTTATTAGTTATGAAATTCTGGCATCTTCTTTGGATTTTGAATCATCCTTCTTATTATTTTTTTTGGCTCTGGGTTTGGGCTAAGGTTTTGTCTTCAGATCGTCATTAATCTTCTGCCTTTTTATTGTTTTCTTTCCCAAGGGAGTAAAATATTCATTAGTTATTACTGCTGATGGTTTTATCGCCCTCTTTTTCCCCTTCCTAATCCTCTTTTGGGTACTTCTGGATCATCAAGTTCGTCAGATTGTTGTTGAGGAACTTGTTGAGGCTCTGTAAGCTGCAATGCATCAATTATGCCTTCAAGATCAGTGATTTTTGCATCCTTTTTCATGGCTTCTTTACTCAACGATTCAACTTCCCCTTGAAGCTTGTTTTTCTCATTAGCGAGCCTTTTATTTGCTTGTCTCAGCTGCTCTGTTATTTGCACTGTTATAAAACAAACATCAATGAAAGGTATGATGTCAATTTAAAAAAAAGTAAAGATCATTCTCAGTTTTAACAATGGAAAAGACCATTCTCCGTGTTAATTAACACGGAGAACGGTCATTCTCCGTGTTAATTAAAACAAAGAATGTAATTCTCCGTGTATCTAAGACGGAGAATAAATATTCTCCGTCTATCTAGCACGGAGAATGTTCATTCTCCGTGTCATTTATAATGGAGAATGACCATTATCCGTTTCAATTTACACGGAGAATGACCATTCTCGTATTAAATGACACGGAGAATGACATTTTTCGTGCTAAATAAAATGGAGAATGTAGAATCTCCTGCGTAATAAACACGAAGAATGTCCATTCTTCGTGTTTATTAACACGGAGGATGATCATGCCCATGTGACAATGGGATTGACCATTCTCCGTTTAATCTAACACGGAGAATATAAATTCTTCGTGTAATTAAACACGAAGAATTGTCATTCTCTTACATATAACAAGGAGAATGACATTCTCCGTGTAAGTTAAACGAAGAATGTCATTCTGTGTGCTTCTAATACGGGAGATTGTCCATTCTCCGTGTAAATTGAAACGGAGAATGGACATTCTCCAGCAACATAACACGGAGAATGACCATTTTACTGCAATAAAACATGGAGAATTACAAATCACAAATTTAAAAAAGAGAAGATTTTACCTTGTGCCGTATCCTTTTCAATTGCTTCTTTATTCAACAATTTAACCTTTTCTTGAAGCTCTCTTTTCTTATTAGCGAGCTTTTTATTTGCTTGTCTCAGATGCTCTGTTATTTGTACTGTTATAAAACAAACATCAATGAAAGGTACGATGTCAATTAAAAAAAAGTAAAGATTATTCTCAGTTTTAACAATGGAAAAGACTATTCTCCGTGTATCTATGACGGAGAATGTTCATTCTTCGTATCATTTAAAATGGAGAATGACCATTATCCGTTTCAATTTACACAGATAATGATCATTTTCTGTTTCATGTGTTTGAACACTTTCATTCCCGTGTTAAATGACACGGAGATTGAAATTCTTCGTGCTAAATAAAACGAAGAATGTAAAATCTCATGCGTAATTAACATGGAGAATTCCATTCTTCGTGTCATTTAATACGGAGAATGATCATGCCCATGTGACAATAGGATTGACCATTCTCCATTTAATCTAACACGAAGAATATAAATTCTCTGTGTAATTAAACACGAAGAATTGTCATTCTCCTACATATAACAAGGAGAATTTATATTCTCCGTGTAAGTTAAAATGGAGAATGTCATTATGTGTGTTTCTAATACGGAGAATGTCCATTCTCCGTGTAATTTGAAACGGAGAATGGACATTCTCCTGCAACATAACACGGAGAATGGTCATTTTACTGCAATAAAATATGGAGAATTACAAATCACAAATTTTAAAAAGAGAAGATTTTACCTTGTGCCTTTAGCTCTTTAACTTTGTCGTTGAGCTGTAAATTTTCAGTAAAAAGGTCAGAGTTATGTGATCTCAAATGTTCCAATTGCTTCACTGAGCTCTCCATCGTGTTATTGATTGCACGTTGATGGGCTTCTTGGACGTTTAGCTCTTGAAGCTTTTCCTTGAGTCCACAGTTCTGTGCAAGCAGATTAGAATTCTATCTTTTGATTTTCTCTAATTCATGCGCCGAGCTCTCCATATCAGCGTTGACTGCACGGAGTTGTGCCTCTAGCTCTTTAATCTTTTCAAGGAGCTTCTCGTTCTGTGCCAGAATATCAGAATTCTGCCTTCTCAATTCCTCTAGTTCCTGTGCCAAGCCGCCACCCATCGTGTCGTTGATTTCGACTTGTTCAGCAGCAACCTCAGCCCCAAGTGGACCTTCTTCCCCTGTCTCTCCCCTTCCCTCTTGTGCAACTTCTTCTTGTAGAGGTTGCTAACCTTCCATGTGTCCTCCTTTTTGCTCAACAGATATGACCAAGTTTTCGAATATGTACAGAGAATTCATTTCCATGGGGTATTCGGTCTTGAGGAAGGTTGAGATTGTGTACCCATCCCATTTGAAAAATCTTGGGTAATCTGGAATTGGGTCAAACTTCCTTTCCACAAGGGTAGTATGTTCTGCAAACCAATATAGGAACTATATTATGCAACCTTCCATTTTGGAGTAAACATCGGAGTAATTCCTTCCCGTACATTTACTTGTACTTCTCTTTATGCTATCCATGACATATTCCAATATTAACCTTGGCCAGCATATACTGTTGGTAACTATGCTGTCCACCAAGGCGAAGAATCTGTACGGCAAACTTGAACCGACAGATTTTGTGAAGAATACAGTTTGGCACAAGTGGAAGATCAACAGCTTAGCCAAATCATCGGGATTAGCAGTCTTATCTCCGCTACGAAGCCGCTCTAATAATTGGAAGAACTTATCTTTCACTTCCTGGTTAGTGACTTTTGCTTGTGTACCCTTGGAATTAGCCAGCAACCTTGTAAAATGTGTTATACACAGGCTATAAGATCTTGGTGGTGGTGGCTATTTCTGTATCTCCATTATCAATTTTCTGCAACTAAAATCAGTCTCGATTTCTTCCTTGAGCGATAGACTGAAGATGGTTGTCACATCATCGACGTTTGGCACGATCCGGACAGTGTTGCTCAACTGAAAGTAACCCACACCATCTTTGTCTTCACTGTAGGTTCCTATCAAGTTCTCAAGACCTTCTGTTGCCTTCGCCAATTCTTTTTTCTCAACTCTGCTTTTGTAGAATACCTCGATTAAATTCCAGAAACTGGTATTCTTTAAAGATTCAATAACTGGCACGGGTAAACGGCCACCATTTAAAGTGACAACCTCCGTAAGATCTATCGTTGTTTTGAAAGTAGCACAAAAAATTCTAGATTCCTTATTCCTGACAGTGCTTTTTGCTACAAAAAAAAACAAAAAAACAAAAAAAACAAAACATAAACAATAAATTAGGTTTATGTTAACTGTTAACCATTGATATAAGAAGAAAAATGGTCATTCTCCATTTACTTTTAAACGAAGAATGGCATTCTCTGTTTAAAATTAAACGGAGAATAACATTCTCCGTTTAAATTACACAGAGAATGTTCATTCTCCTTGTTTTGAAACTGGAAAAGACAATTCTCCGTGCTAAATTACACGGAGAATGACATTTTTCGTGTTAATTTACAGGAAGAATGGCATTCTCCGTGTCGATTTACACTGGGAATGGTCATTCTCCGTTTTAACTGACACGGAGAATGACCATTCCCATGCGTATAGAATGACATTCTCCGTGTTATTTAACATTGGAAAAGACCATTCTTTGTGTTTTAACACGGAGAATATCCTTATCATGTGAAATTTAACACGGAGAATGACTAGTGTAAATCGACACGGAGAATGTGCTCCCTGTAAATTTAACACACGGAATATCCATTCTCCGTATAATTTAAAACGTAGAATGACATTCTTCGTGTAATTTAAAACGGAAAATGACATTCTCCGTGTTAATTCAAACGGAGAATGCCATTCTCCGTATTAATTTACACGGAGAATGGCATTCTCCGTGTTAATTAACATGGAGAATGACATTATCCGTGTTTTAAATTACACGGAGAATGCCATTCTCCGTTTTAAATTACACGGAGAATGCCATTCTCCGTTTTAAATTACACGAAGAATGGCCATTCTGTGTTAAATTTATAGGGAGCACATTCTCCGTGTCGATTTAAAACGGAGAATGACATTCTCCGTGTAATTTAAAACAGAGAATGATATTCTCTGTGTAATTTATACTGGGAATGGTCATTCTCCGGGTTAAATTACACGGAGAATGACATTCTCCGTGTTAATTCAAACGAAGAATGCGATTCTGCGTATTAATTACACGGATAATGATATTCTACGTGTTTATTCACACGGAGAATAACATTCTACGTGTTAATTTACAGGGAGAATGACATTCTTCGTGTAATTTTATACTGGGAATGGTCATTCTCCTTGCTTTAAACAAAGAATGATCATTCTTAGTGGAATTTAACACGGAGAATGTCATTCTCCGTGTTTTATACAGAATCATGAAAATAAGTTAAATTTATACCTTCTTTTTGCATAGCAGGCTTCTTCTTCTTATATGCAAATTTTTTAGTTATCCGTTTCTTTGATCCTCCGTCATTCTCTTTTGGATTTGATGATGATTCTCTGTCACTCCCTTTTGGATAATCTGCTTCTTGATTTGATAATGTTTTCGATGTTGACGACATTGTGCGAATATCTCGAATGAGAGGAACGTTTGAAGATTGTTGGAGGAGAAACTGAGCGGCTTATCGAAGAAGAGAGAGTACGAAACGTTTTTTTTGCTTTTTGTTTTTGAATAGCAGGGTTCGGGTTTTTTTGTAATAAATTAGCAGAAAGGCAAAAAGGTCATTCAGAACCCGCTTTTATATATTAATCGATAATTCTGGGCACGCGATGAAATGTTATTTTGCGGTGGGTTTTACATAAAACTTTTACAATTTTTGGGCACTTCATAAATTTTAGATTAGAATATTTTAAAATATAATTTCAATATATTTTAATATGATTTGTTGTGATTATTTTTTAAAATTTTGGATATGTGTTTGATTAGATAATGTTATGTAGTTAGTTTAAACATAATTTTAATTTTAAATATATTATAGTATCTGGTGGTTTGTAATGTCCATACGTGAGGGAAAAAATGAGAAAAATAGTTAATTTTTAATTTTTTTTAAAAAGAAGAAAATAGTTGATGATTTATACGGCTTAGACGACTCACTTTTGAGTCGTTTTGAAGCCTCATTATTATAGGGGGTGTGTGTGTGTGTATATATATATATATATATATATATATATATATATATATATATATATATATATATATATATATATATATATATTTGAGATGTCCGACGATATGCACAAAATTTTGTACACGCTGTATTGCATGTCTGTTGGGCCCACTGTTCTTCAACTCCCACCAGATAAAATGGAAGAAATCATACGCCCCCGTGACTCGATCCACTGATCTTATGCCACCCAGCTAGGGTCTTATACCTCTCCTCGGTAACCACAAGAGCCACTCGAGTTCGGTTATAGATAGATAGATAGACAGATAGATAGATAGATAGACAGATAGAGGGATATTGCACCAAACTTATTGCATCAATTATTGTACCAAACAATCTCAACCACACATTTATTTCAATTATATGGTTATAAAACATCCCATAGAGTTGTCGCCACATCAGAATGCTTTATAATCACATGATTGAAATAAATGTGTGGTTAAGATTGTTTGGTACAATAATTGATGCAATAAGTTTGGTGCAATATCCCTCCCACATATAGTTAATTATATATGCTTCAAGGTCCTTACTATCCAATCTCAACCAAGAATTTCTAACAATCTACGAGTTAATGATTATTTTACATGTCTTGTTTAATATCTATAAATTTTATTGCATGCAATTTTAGATATTGCTATAAAAAAATGACGTTATATATTTTCCCCTCCGGATGTCTAAGAAATATTACTATAACTTTCTGTCTAGCAGAATATATTTATTCTGATGGAAATTATTATTATTATTATTATTATTATTATTATTATTATTATTATTATTTTGCTTCTTAGTCGGAAATGCTAAATTTGTATATTTACCGATAATTTGTTGGAAAAAAATGAAGACTTTGCTTCGTAGTTGGAGTTCTAGTAGAAACCAACAGCTCTAATGTTTTGAATATAAGCCTTTGTCGTCTTTATGTCCCTATGTATTATCCCAATTGCAAATATAAGAACATCAATGTCTTGACCTTGAAGCATAAGTTAAAACCGACGGGTACATCTTTTGACTTGGAGAGAATGGATGGTGGACTATATAGAATTTACAATCGTGATCCGCAGTAATATATATACCAGATATGTATCAAACATTTGTGAGTTTTGATGCACTTGGACCAATATTGTCTACACAACTACTTATCTTGCTACGGGAACACTCATTCCGTGACCACTATATCTTTAGAGTGTAGACACAAAGCTATATTTCTTATCTAGTTTTTTTAATTATTAAACCGACAACATGACATCTCATGACATGATAATGGAGTCAACAGTATTGTATTTATTGTGCATGTGTCCTAGTGTTGCTTTTAGATTATCATGTTTGTTATATGTTGACATGAGATATGTCTGTGCTCTCTAGTTTAAGGGGTATCAGTAGTCTTTGATTATAGTTTATTATTTTCTTTTGTTCTAGATTTATTTTTATATGAATTTTTTTTACTTTCTTAAATCTAGCTTGTATAATATGACAGAGCCAGAAAAATATAGTCTTTTTAAGGATGAATTCTTCTGCCAGACAGATAGTAGCTACGAAGAATGTTATAACGTTATTTTATATAGTATTTGTAAACTCATAGGTTTATTGGTTGATAGTTATGCACTTATTTGCTTATGATTTTTAAGTTCTAAGTTGATATTGGATAGTAAGAAATTTGTCCATTTTCCATCATGTAATATGCTGGAGTATGATGGTGTAAGAAAAAGAAAAAAATTCCTCTTAATAATCGTAATGTTGTTAATAACAGTGAACATTATATTTCTCTGTGTTCAGACTCCTAAAGTTGTCTTCACTCTTATTGTTTAGTCTTCCAATTTGAGAAAAAAAGCCCTCCATGACTTGAATTTGTGGGTGTTGGCCCATTGGTCATGGTCAAACCTGATTTTAATAGTTGATCAAACTCTGTCTCGATATAAATGCAAGTCAACTCAGATGTTTACCTACGACGTTTTGGACACTGCTCAACAATAAATATTTACTATGTTCAAGACCGAAGCTATTCTGAAGTCGTTTGTCACTCCAAATGTACTTCCCGTTAAGCAATGTAATTTTTCATTTTATTGAGTCTAGGAATACATTGTACACCGAGTCGTACTGGCAAATAGGCTATCGGAAAACGTTTTTCAAAACCATCCTATTCTTTTACAAATGACCTACATTTTTGAAAAATATCCTTTTTACAAAAAGCTTCTGAAGGACTTTTCAAAAAGCCAAAATTAATTTTCTCAAAACTGAATTGGCAGAACCCCAGCAGAACTCGGCCCGAGTTCGGCCTTTTGGAACGTTAGTGAACGTTGGATTTTGAACTTGGTCATCCTTCAGTTGCGGTTTGTTACAAAGAGTTCTGTCCGAATTTTGCCCGAATTCTATCAGAGTTCTGTCTTTGGAAAAACTATAAATAGAGAAGTATTTCGATCATTGCAAATCACCAATTCACTTTCAATCTCTTCTCTTCCTAAGCTTACATTCTTCCAAAGAGTTCTTAAAAGCTTTCATTTTCAAATCCCAAGCCAGTTACAATCCTCTAGTCGATTTGCCAGTGCGGTACGGTCTAGAAGTTTCAGAGTGATTGTAATCAGAGGCTTGATAGAAGATACAACTCTTCACAATTGAAGTTGGTCGAGTTCTTCATATCAAAGCTCGCGTCTGTAGAAGTTGCAAGGACTTCGTATGAAAACTTGTAGGATTTTCCAATAGTGGATTCAACTGGAAGCTAGAGTTCTTCCGACTGGACTAGTCCTCACAAGAGGGAAACCAATATAAATTTCGGTATTTGCGTTTGCCTTCTGATCACTTTTAATTTCTGTCATTTACTTTTGTGATTATTATTATATCTGTGATCTAACTGCTAACAAGTTTTTAATTAGCAATATTCTGCTGCATACTCTATTCACCCCCCTCTAGAGTATTCTGCTTTACGATTTCGTTCCTACAATTGGTATCAGAGCGGGTTATATAGGTAAAGCAAGGTAAAGTTGCAGTTATATTCAATTTTTATATAGATCACAGTATTACACATGGCAACTGTAAAATTCACAAGTGAAGGCCAAGCCACAAACAGACCTCCACTGTTTGACGGCACAAACTATACTTATTGGAAAATACGTATGAGTTTCTTTCTGAAATCTCTTGATTTTGACTTATAGTCTGTAGTTATTGATGGCTATAAAAAGCCACCTCGTATTAATGTTGATGGTGTTTTAGTTGAAAAATCCCATGAAAAATATACAGAGGAAGAAAAGAAAAAGGCCAGTCTTGACGTACGTGCTATTAACGCTTTATTTTGTGCTTTAGACAGAACTGAATTCAACAGGGTGTCTACTTGCACAACATCAAACGAAGTGTGAAAACTTCTCGAAGTAACCCATGAAGGAACAACACAAGTCAAGGAGTCAAAGATCAGCAGACTTACTCAGGAGTATGAGGCGTTCAAAATGAAGCCAAGTGAATCAGTCACTCAGATGTTTACAAGATTCTTGGATATTGTAAATCCTCTGTCTTCACTAGGCAAGGATTACAGTAACCATGAGAAGATTCACAAACTTCTACGAGCCCTTACAAAGAACTGGATTCCAAAGGCTACTGCAATCATTAAAGGGAACGACCTCTCAACAATGTCTCTAGAAACACTCATGGGTAAGCTACTCACTCACGAGTTAGAACTTCAAGACTTCGAAGATGCTACACCAAAGGAGAAGTCAGAGAAGACGATCGCTCTCAAGGCTCATCATAGAAGAACCATCGAAGATGATTCCGACGACAGCGACTCCGACTCTGAAGATCAAGCTCTTCTGGTAAGAAATTTCAAGAAGTTCATAAGATTTAATAGAAGAACAAAAGACAGCAGCAACAACAACAACGAAAAAGATCCTATTTGCTACGGATGCAAGAAGAAAGGACACATAAAGAAAGACTGTCCAACAGCATCATCATCAAAGAAAAATAGCAAATATGACAAAGGCTACCTAAAGAAATCGACATCAAGAAAGTACGCCAACACAAGCATATGGCATGAAAGTGAAGCCAGCGACTCAGAAGATGAACAATCAGATGGCGCTACAAATGTGTACTTGATGGCTTGCGATCAGGTAATCACTAATCCTCTATTTGACCCTTATGATGATTTCATATTTGAGCAACTAGGAGAGGCTTTCAGTGAACTGTTAAATGATTACAGGAAACTGCATAGCAAATATGAAACCTCTAAGAAGGTACTCAAAGAGTACAAAGGTAAAATAGGAAGACTTATCGACCTATTAGATCATGTTAGAGATAGTGACTCTTCAATGAGTCTGGTGAGCTTTCTTCTATTAAATTATTGTTACACGAGACTGTTAAGCTATCCGAAGAAAAAGATCAAACTATTGTCCTATTAAAGGAAGACCTTTCTAAGGAGAGAAAGAGTCTCCAGTGTGCACAGGTTAGATTAGAATCACTCACATCTGACTATACTAGATTATATGACACTTCCAAAAGTTGGAAATTAGTTTAGGAAAATGGCCTGAAGTTGCTGCTTCCTATTCTAACACGTGTCAATTACCGAATCATCGGAACACGCCCAATACTGTCAGACCAAACCATACCAAGACTATGCTCAAGAAGACTAATAGGCATGCATTCTTCTATACTAGAAAACCAAAACCTACCAATCATGTACCTCACACTACTTTCAACACTCAACATGCTAAATATCATTATTGTGGCCTCATTGGTCATATATCTTCTGCATGTAGAATCAGAAAGTTAGTAGATTTAAATATTTATACATGGATACCAAAAACTAACCAGTCAGGACCCTACAAGAAATGGGTACCAAAAGTTTCATCTGCAAATTGTTTTGTAGGTGGGACGCCCTTCACATGCTAGGAGCAAATGGATCATCGACAGCGGTTTCTCACGGCACATGACCGGTGACGCTTTATTATTTGTAATACTGTCGAAGAGGAATAAAGAAGGATACGTCTCCTTCGATAATAATTTGAGAGGGTACATAATCGGTATCGGTGACATTGGTAAGGCTCCCTATCCAGTAATTAATGATGTTTGTCTTGTTATCGAGTTAAAACATAATCTGCTCAGCATAAGCCATTTAGCTGATCACGGTTATGGTATTGACTTCGTAAAAGATAAATGTACTATAATTGATAGTTCAACTGGTAGCACTATATTTGAAGGTATTAGGAAAGATAATATATATGTATTCTATTTGTTGGAAGATGCTAACACAGCAGGTAGATGTTTGATGACCAAAAGCATTGAGAGTCAACTATGGCATATGAGACTCGGTCATGCAAACATGGATACAATTTTAAGATTATCTACGAAGAAGTTGGTACGCGGCTTACCGGATATCTCTTTCAAGAAAGATACGATATGTAGTGAATGTGAAAAGAACAAAGCTACCAAATCCGCATTCAAATCCAAGCTGTAAGTACCACTAGACCTTTACAATTGTTGCATATGGACTTATTTGGACCCAGCATAATTGCTAGTCTAGGTGGTAAGTTATATGCAATTGTCATTATAGATGATTTTTCTAGATATACATGGGTTTATTTTCTTGCACGCAAGAATGATGCATTATCAGAGTTCGTCACCTTTTGCAAGAAAGTACAGAATGAAAAAGGATTCATGATTACTCGCATTCGTAGTGATCATGGCGGCAAATTGAGAATGCAGAATTCAAGCAATTTTGTGACACACGGGGTTATTTGCATGAATTCTCTTGCCCTAGGACTCCGCAACAAAATGGAGTTATAGAACGTAAGAACAGAACTCTATCTGAAATGGCTAGAGTAATGTTAAACCAGTTTAGTCTACCTAGATACTTATGGGCTGAAGCTGTAAATACAGCATGCTATATTCTCAATAGGGTTCTAATTCGACCTATATCGAAGAAGACTCCCTATGAATTATGGTTTGATAGAACACCAAATGTTTCTTATTTCAAAATCTTTGGTTGTAAATGCTTTATTCTTAATACTAAAGATAATTTGAGTAAATTTGATGAAAAGGCCGATGAAGGTATATTTTTAGGTTAAGAGCAAAGAGCAAAGGATACAGAGTCTTCAACAAAAGAACCATGATAATTAAAGAATCTATCAACGTCAAGTTTGATGAGCTAAATCAACACTTAGATGATGATGACAATGAAGACATAATCACACCAAGTACATCTACTGCAAAACCTTCACACAAAGATACAGAACCATTACATCAGGCATCAGATGAACCTCCAAGCAAAGAAGCCGGAACTAGCAATCTTGAGACTACACCAAAAGAGATGAGATTCTTGGCTAGTCATCCAAAGGACTTGGTAATTGGTGAGATTACCAAGGGTGTAAGTACTCATTCCTCTAATAAAGATATAGCTTCTTGTGTTGCTTTTGTCTCGCAGTTTGAACCCAAAAATATTGATGAAGCATGTAGTGATAATTTTTGGTTAGATGCTATGCAACAGGAATTAAACCAATTCAAACGGAATCAAGTTTGAGAACTTGTTT
Source organism: Iris pallida (assembly GCA_029216955.1). NCBI lineage: Eukaryota > Viridiplantae > Streptophyta > Magnoliopsida > Asparagales > Iridaceae > Iris > Iris pallida. The sequence goes on along the minus strand of JANAVB010038018.1, from coordinate 19,319,269 downwards.
CCAAGCCTATTGATCATCCGGTCATTGGCACCCGATGGGTATTCTGAAATAAACTGAACGAGAATGGTTTAGTGACTCGTAATAAGGCTCGACTCGTAGCTTAAGGATACAATTAGGAAGAAGGTATCAACTACGATGAGACTTATGCCCCAGTTGCGAGATTAGAATCCATTCACATGTTATGTGTATTTGCATGTTTTTATAATTTTAAGTTATTTTAAATGGATATCAAAAGCACATTTTTAAATGGTTTTATAAAAGAAGAGGTTTATGTAGCTTAACCACCCGGTTTTACTGATTTTAAATTTCCTGAATATGTTTTCAAGTTGAAGAAAGCTTTATACGGTTTGAAACAAGCCCCTCATGCTTGGTACGATCGTCTAAGCACTTTTCTACTTGATAACGGTTTTTCAAAGGGAAAGGTTGACACTACTTTGTTTATAAAATCTTTGAATAATAATATTCTTTTGATTCAAGTCTATGTAGATGATATTATCTTTGGATCTACTGATGAATCTCTTTGTCAAGAATTTTTAAAGTGTATGTAAAATGAGTTTGAGATGAGCATGATGGGAGAGCTAAAATTCTTTCTCGGACTGCAAATCAAACAAACCAACAATGGGACGTTCATAAATCAAGCAAAGTACACAAAGGATATATTAAAGAAGTTCGACATGGAAGTGTACGCAATCTGTATACTGCGCAATCTGATGTCTGCGCAGTTCATTTGAAAGATTCATTTCTTGATCTTCTGACTTTGTTGATGTGTGCAACTTGATTTTTTAGGACCTACAGTAGGCTGGACATGACTCGGCCCGGCCCAACAAATTGGGTAGCGGATCGTGACATGTACGGTATGTCGTATTTACTCGCTACTCATTTTCATGACAAGAATAGTATCTCAAAATACACTGGATTTGTGTCTTGTACTAGAATAACATTGTCTCATGATTTACAGATTGGACTCGTCTTTTATTATTTTATTTAGCTGCCTCTATTTACAGTCTTTATTGTCATGCTCTTCTGCTTCTGTGTATTTCTCGTATTTCGTATTTATACTCTTATCTGGCTTTTTGGCATGTATTTTTATTTTTCTCAACTTGTGGAATTTCGGTATTTCTCGTATTTTGGGTTTTGTCATGGTTTGGTTTTAATTGGTTTGGATTGGGTTGGTTTGATTTGGTTTATTATGCATAGGAACACCTTAACCTACACTCCACCCTCAACACACCACATCCCACCCCCTTTATATTCCCCACCTACCACTCTCTCTCTTCATTACCACCACCATTTATTTTCTTCTTCTTCTTCTTCTCCTTCCTCTACACAACTCTTCCAACCCTAGGCAAGTGCATCTTGCCACTACATGAGAACCCTCTTTTATTTGTCCCTTTGCTAGATTAGGACATGGTGATCAACATTAGAACTTAATATTTTGTGATTTGGAGTCTCCATTGCTCTAGACCTAGGTTTTCCCTATTTTCGGTTTTGCTTGGTTTTGATCTACTTAAGTTAGATTTTTATGGGTTTTGATGTTTCCATGTGGAAGAGCATTCAATTCCACCCAAATTGGAACTTTGGAAATCTAGATTTGGAGTTCGGATGGCCAAGTTATGATGCTGTGTAGCCTTGAGTTCAACCATGGTATTCTTGCTGTTTGGAGAAGACAGTGAGCAGTGTGCAGAGCTGTTTAGCTTACGCACACTGAGCTGCGCACGCTCTTTAGCGTGCGTACGCAGACTTGGGTACGCTTCCTGTTGGAAGCGTGTCTCTCTCAGCGTGCGTGACTTTTCACCTACGCTGCTCTCTCAGCGTGCGTGACTTTTCACCTACGCTGCTCTCTGTAGCGTGCATGACTTTTCACCTACGCTGCTCTCTCAGCGTGCGTGACTTTTCACCTACGCTGTTCTCTGTAGCGTGCGTGACTTTTTTTACCTACGCTGCTCTCTGTAGCGTGCGTGACTTTTCACCTACGCTGCCCTCTCAGCGTGCGTGACTTTTTACCTACGCTGCTCTCTGTAGCGTGCGTGACTTTTTACCTACGCAGCTCTCATGCGTGCGTGACTTTCGCGTACGCTGCTCCCCTGACCCCTTGCTTAACCCATTGGCTCTTGGAGTTTTGGTCTTATTTCTTTAAGCTTGGCTTTTCTATAGCCCTGTATATTGATATTTTATTAGATATTTTATGCCCATTTTATATCCTTACGCCTTTTGTCATGAACTTGATTTTACTTAATATGTTGGGAACGACTATTGTACATGGCATGATATGACAAGGAACTAGCATAACACGACAGTGACCCGTAGTGGTGCACTCCTGACATGACCAACCTGACATGATAGTGGCCCGTCGTGGCGCACTCTTGACAAGTACCCTGACATGATTTATCTTAATGCTGTTGCGATGGCTAACTTAACTTGACTGGTCTTGACACCGTAGGTGGTTCCTTCTTGCTTGCTTGTTAAATCCACTTGTCCTGTCTTGCAGCATGTCTAGGATGGGACTCCCGAGTACCACGGTCAGGAGTACCTACTAAAATGGATTAAGGTTAATAACTAGAATAACACAGTAGTCATGAAGAGATAACACAGCTACGGGCAATCCCGTTACCTGGGCGCTCTTGGGATCTGTAGCCTGCCGTCGAGTAGGGCACATTTCCAGCACACCGTCGCGTGTTGCACCCTCTAAGTCACCTAAGGGTACATTTGTCCCCCGGGTGATGTACCCACCTGAATTTAAACCCTAATTTTCGACCTGGGTAACCTGGATGGTCTGCAGGGCTTGTGGCTGTGGAACAATCACACTGCATCTTGTTAGTAATTAGGCCTGTGATAACCCTAGTTAGTTAAAGTAGTAAGCCGTAGTATCTGCTTGGCCGTGATTGATTGAATGAGGTATAACCAGTTTAACCATGCCTTGATCCAGTACAAGATTGCTCCCTGTCTTGATTTCTTGCATTATTAATTTGCCGATAAATGGTGGAAAACCAAGTTCTGTTCAGATGAAGGGTTACAACCCCGGTCCTTGTTTGGTTTACGGGTTGTAACCTGGCTATCGGAATAGTTTCATGGTTATCTCGTTGTATATCACCCTGCCATGTTTTCGCAATTTCTAGTTTTAATATTAGAATTTTCTTGTGTTAATTGCTGGCTTTTGTTCTTATTTCGTGGCCCCCTTGTGGCACTTGCTCTTTCTGGGGTTGATCCAGCTGGTTTTGTGTGGCCAGATTTTGGAGCAGCTCCCGAGGATCTACCAAGCTTCCAGCCCGATGGTGGCGACTAGAAGGAACCCGGGCTACGAGTGGGTTTTCTATTTTGTTTCGCTCACTCTATTGTAAAACTATTCTTTTGAGGCGTTTAGCCGACGAGCACCTGTTAGCTCGATGCACTTTACTTACTGTCTGCCTACGGGCTGTAAACATGATTAACAAATCCTAGGGTTGATCATGTACGACTAAACTCTTGCTAGTCCTAACATTTTGTAATGACTAGCTTCATGATCAGCTGAATATGTGATATTTGGGACGCCTTATTATTGTATATTTAATAATCATATATCTTGCGACCTTACTTACTTGCTTGTGATTGAGACATTAGGCTTGTTCATGACCATAAGAGACTGTTGGCTTGTAGTAAACCCTCATATTTCTAGACAGCCGTGACCGTATATCGAGGTGGTTTCTATTTCAATATACGTAGCTGGCTGTGTCTGCCCCCGCTCTCCAGTATTCTGGTTCTGGGGCGTGACAATATCTAATATATATTACACATATGATATAGCTATAATATAATATAAAAACACACATATGGGCTAACTATATACATATCACCCAAATACTACATTATATAGAACTCACATATAATATATACATAAATAGATTATTTATATACATAATACATATTACATATATAAATATGTATTCATGATATAATAGAGAAAGTATATGTGTGTGTGCGTAGAAAGTGAGTGAGGAATATGTTTATGTGTGAAGGGTGATACATAACATGTGTGTAGAGAGTGAATGAGTGCTAGAGGGTGAGTGATAATGTGTATGTGTGTGTAAATGAGAGGAAAATGTGTGTGTGTGTTCATGAGAGGAACCATGTGTGTGTAACTGTGTGTAGTGTTTAGGTGAGGGTTTGTGAACTGGACTGTGAGGGCAGTCCATTTCTGGACAGTGTGTGAAAGCTTGTGGGTGTGTGTATGAAACTGTGTGTGTGTGTGCAGAAAAATAAGTGCTAGAGTGTAGGCAATGTGTCACAGGAAAAATAATGTGTTGTTGGTGCTAGGGTGTACAGGCAAGTGGAGAAAAGGAAATCATTTCATTATACACAAAAAAAAACAGTTAGTTATGACAGCCCAGTCCCAACATTACAAAACCCATTTTGATTCCAATTTACAACCATACAACCCCAAATTCACATCATAGCTAGATAACATATAGGAGAATCAATTTAGGAACTAAAATCAATCTGTTAACAACATTAGATAGGTTAAATAGATGACAAAGTTCATATTTTAAAATCTGGAAATGCTAAGGACTGATACACAGTTTAGGAATTGGGTACATGAGAATTTGTAATTAAAAACAAACTAATATGCATAAATAATGGTTGGTAATAAACATTTAGAGTGTACACGTGTCTAACATTGTGTTTGTGTCCACCCACATGGACACAAATGTGTCCAAACAATTTAAACAATAAACAGTACAATCACAGAACCAATCCTCGTGCACGTGTTCCTAGAGCTCGTGCACATGACACGATACGACACAGACCCTGTGCTCGTGTCCCAGTGTCGAGTAGGACTAGGGCTAGGACTAGGGCACCCTGAATCGTGTCCTCGACGTGTCCAGAGTAGATACGAACAGCATATCAGTGTCGATTAAACCCGACTGAACTGTCAGTCCAAACCCAGTGCAATGAGGATTACTCCCTCGATACGCCACATGGGCCCCTGAAACTTGACACATGGCGTGTCAGTCACTGCCCCATGGGGTGTGTCGAAACTCGTGTCCAGTGGCCACGTGTCGTGTCCGGTACAGCCCCCGAACAGCAGGGCAGGCAGTCCCGAGCGCGCGCGAATGTGTCCCAGTGTCCAAACAGACACGACACCAAACCAAAATCACCTCAGTCGATTACAAACGTGTAAGCGACATCAAAACAATAATTTCTATTTAAACACAATTCGAAAATCAATACGAAATGCCCATTGGGGCATTTCATCAAACACCTTAAACCTAGGTTGGATACGTGTCCGATACGGACACGAAATGGGTCCAAAATGACACAAAAATTTAGGGTTAGCTAGGGGACACCTAGATCTAGGTCTCCATGCAAAGAAATTTAGAATTTAATAAAGTTTACATAAATTTACCTATAGGTGACCAAATGCAAGAAAAGCCTCAAATGGGGAGGTTCCTCTTGCTAGCAAACTTCTCCAAATTGGTAAGAATCTGAGAAAAATAAATAACAACAGCAAGAACACCTCATTTAATATCCATTGCAATTTGTTTGAGGGAAAATGGAGCTAAAATGGAATTTCTAGGGATTTGTGAAGATGGAACTCACCTCTTTCCAAAGCTTTGTTCTTCCTAAGAGGCTAGTCCTAATTTCTAGGAGAATATTTATAAGGGGGAATCCCTAGGTCTAGGTTTATGTGGCCGGCCAACTAGGTATTGGGTTAGGGCTAGGTTCACATGGCTAATGGATTGGCTAGTCATTAATCAATGTTCAATCACAAGTCATGACTTGTGTCTAATGTCTTCTATTCTAACTCTATATTCCTAATTGATTCTAATAACTAGAGTATGGTTAACTTAACTTAACCTAGGGTCTCAATCTAACCAAGTCCAAACTCAACTAGGGTTAGGTCACCAAGTCAAAGCTAGTCAAAGTCAACCTAGTCAACCTTCATTCAAACAATTCCAAAATAAATCCTAAAAATTCTCATAAATTCAAATAAATTCTAATAAATTCAAATAACCACAAAAATGTCAAAAATACTCTCAAACTTATTATTGTATATTTAATGATCATATATCTTGCGACCTTACTTACTTGCTTGTGATTGAGACATTAGGTTTGTTCATGACCAGAAGAGACTGTTGGCTTGTAGTAAACCCTCATATTTCTAGACAACCGTGACCGTATATCGAGGTGGTTTCCATTTCAATATACGTAGCTGGCTGTGTCTGCCCCCGCTCTCCAGTATTCTGGTTCTGGGGTATGACAATATCTAATATATATTACACATATGATATAGCTATAATATAATATAAAAACACACATATGGGCTAACTATATACATATCACCCATACACTACATTATATAGAACTCACATATAATATATACATAAATAGATTATTTATATACATAATACATATTACATATATAAATATGCATTCATGATATAATAGAGAAAGTATATGTGTGTGTGCGTAGAAAGTGAGTGAGAAATATGTTTGTGTGTGAAGGGTGATACATAACATGTGTGTAGAGAGTGAATGAGTGCTAGAGGGTGAGTGATAATGTGTATGTGTGTGTAAATGAGAGGAAAATGTGTGTGTGTGTTCATGAGAGGAACCATGTGTGTGTAACTGTGTGTAGTGTTTAGGTGAGGGTTTGTGAACTGGACTGTGAGGGCAGTCCATTTCTGGACAGTGTGTGAAAGCTTGTGGGTGTGTGTATGAAACTGTGTGTGTGTGTGCAGAAAAATAAGTGCTAGAGTGTAGGCAATGTGTCACAGGAAAAATAATGTGTTGTTGGTGCTAGGGTGTACAGGCAAGTGGAGAAAAGGAAATCATTTCATTATACACAAAAAAAAACAGTTAGTTATGACAGCCCAGTCCCAACATTACAAAACCCATTTTGATTCCAATTTACAACCATACAACCCCAAATTCACATCATAGCTAGATAACATATAGGAGAATCAATTTAGGAACTAAAATCAATCTGTTAACAACATTAGATAGGTTAAATAGATGACAAAGTTCATATTTTAAAATCTGGAAATGCTAAGGACTGATACACAGTTTAGGAATTGGGTACATGAGAATTTGTAATTAAAAACAAACTAATATGCATAAATAATGGTTGGTAATAAACATTTAGAGTGTACACGTGTCTAACATTGTGTTTGTGTCCACCCACATGGACACAAACGTGTCCAAACAATTTAAACAATAAACAGTACAATCACAGAACCAATCCTCGTGCACGTGTTCCTAGAGCTCGTGCACATGACACGACACGACACAGACCCTGTGCTCGTGTCCCAGTGTCGAGTAGGACTAGGGCTACGACTAGGGCACCCTGAATCATGTCCTCGACGTGTCCAGAGGAGATACGAATAGCGTATCAGTGTCGCTTAAACCCGACTGAACTGTCAGTCCAAACCCAGTGCAATGAGGATTACTCCCTCGACACGCCACATGGGCCCCTGAAACTTGACACATGGCGTGTCAGTCACTGCCCCATAGGGTGTGTCGAAACTCGTGTCCAGTGGCCACGTGTCGTGTCCGGTACAGCCCCCGAACAGCAGGGCAGGCAGTCCCGAGCGCGCGCGAATGTGTCCCAGTGTCCAAACAGACACGACATCAAACCAAAATCACCTCAGTCGATTACAAATGTGTAAGCGACATCAAAACAATAATTTCTATTTAAACACAATTCAAAAATCAATACGAAATGCCCATTGGGGCATTTCATCAAACACCTTAAACCTAGGTTGGATACGTGTCCGATACGGACACGAAATGTGTCCAAAATGATACGAAAATTTAGGGTTAGCTAGGGGACACCTAGATCTAGGTCTCCATGCAAAGAAATTCAGAATTTAATAAAGTTTACATAAATTTACCTATAGGTGACCAAATGCAAGAAAAGCCTCAAATGGGGGGGTTCCTCTTGCTAGCAAACTTCTCCAAATTGGTAAGAATCTGAGAAAAATAAATAACAACAACAAGAACACCTCATTTAATATCCATTGCAATTTGTTTGAGGGAAAATGGAGCTAAAATGGAATTTCTAGGGATTTGTGAAGATGGAATTTACCTCTTTCCAAAGCTTTGTTCTTCCTAAGAGGCTAGCCCTAATTTCTAGGAGAATATTTATAAGGGGGAATCCCTAGGTCTAGGTTTATGTGGCCGGCCAACTAGGTATTGGGTTAGGGCTAGGTTCACATGGCTAATGGATTGGCTAGTCATTAATCAATGTTCAATCACAAGTCATGACTTGTGTCTAATGTCTTCTATTCTAACTCTATATTCCTAATTGATTATAATAACTAGAGTATGGTTAACTTAACTTAACCTAGGGTCTCAATCTAATCAAGTCCAAACTCAACTAGGGTTAGGTCACCAAGTCAAAGCTAGTCAAAGTCAACCTAGTCAACCTTCATTCAAACAATTCCAAAATAAATTCTAAAAATTCCCATAAATTCAAATAAATTCTAATAAATTCAAATAACCACAAAAATGTCAAAAATACTCTCAAACTAGAAATGTAGTATTGACAAATCTACCCTCCTTAAAAGAATTTTGTCCTCAAAATTGAAAGGCAAAATGCAACTGATGAGAAGGATAGAAAGTATACTTCACGGTCCAAAAAGATATAGGTAACACTCGCGCATCTCATCCCCCCGCTCCCAGGTAGACTCTCCTGGAGAATGATGCCTCCATGCGACACGTACCAAGGGTATCACCTGGTTTCTCAGAACCTTCTTCCGTCGATCCAGAATCTCCACTGGCTGCTCTGGATAGCTGAGAGAAGGCCCAACCTCAATCTCTGAATGATCGAGCACATGGCTAGGGTCAGCCACGTACCGTCTCAACTATGATACATGGAATACGTTGTGGACCCCCACTAGTACAGGCGACAAGTCTAGCCTATATGCCACGTCACCGACTCTTTCGCTGATAACAAAAGGGCCGATGAAGCGCGGGCTAAGCTTCCCGCCTCCACCAAAACGTATCGTACCACGAGTCGAAGATATCCTCAAGAAAACCTGGTCTCCAACCTAATCACAAGCAAGGTCTCAATTAATTATGATAAACAAACATGATCAAAATCATAAACAAACAACCTAAATCTAATCCTACTCTAATCTGTACCTCAAACTCCAAGGGCCTCCGGTGGCTATCGGCCCAGTGCCGATGTCTGTCCTGTGCCACGCGAAGTCTGTCCCTGATGAACTTCACCTTCTCGGCTGCGTCAACAACCATCTCTGGCCAAAGTAAAGCTCGCTCACCAACATCATCCCAAGATAAGGGTGTACGACACCTATGCCCGTACAGAGCCTCGAAAGGTGACATCTCAATGTTGGCCTGGAAACTGTTATTGTAAGCAAACTCCACCAAATATAGATGATCCTCCCAGGAACCTCCAAAGTCCAGGACGCACGTCCGCAGCATATCCTCAAGTGTCTGAATTGTCCTCTCTGACTGTCCGTCCGTCTGGGGGTGGTATGCAGTACTAAACTTGAGATGAGTGCCCAAGCTAATCTACAGACTCCTCCAGAAATGGAAAGTGAAGCGACTATCCTGATCTGAGGTGATGCTGACCGAAACCCCGTGAATCCTGACTATCTGCCGCATATACATCTCCGTCAGCCTCTCTGTAGACGTACCCACCTTGAATGGCAAGAAGTGGGCCGATTTGGTCAACCTGTCAACGATGACCCAAATCGCGTCTTTCCCTCCTGGTGTGCACGACAATCATGATACGAAGTCCATAGTGATATGCTCCCATTTCTACTCAGGAATGGGCAGCGGCTGCAACAATCCACCGGGCCAAGCACCTAGCCACGAAGCGAGCTACCTTTCACTTTATCCCGGACTACCAAACATGCTCCTTCAGATCTCGGTACATCTTGTTGGCACCAGGGTGTATAGAGTACTGAGATCTGTGGGCCTCCTGCATAACCTGCTCCCTGAGCTCTCCGCTGGACACACATAATCTGGAACCGTGCCTCAAGGCACCATCCTCTGCAAGAGAAAACTCGCCCTCCAGCAATCCTGCTCGAACCTGCTCTCGAAGACACCGCAGAGCAACGTCCTCAAACTGTGCCGACTTGATCCTCTCCACCAAGTCTGACTGAATCTGCATGCCACACAACTGCATCTGTACCCCGGGTACGATCACCTCAATCCCAAGGCTCTCCAAGTCTGTAAGCAAATGCCGATCCATGGTCAAACACATGGCTGTCGGATACCTACTCAAGGCATCGGTAACCACGTTGGCCTTCCCTGGGTGATACTGAAGTAGGATGTCAAAGTCCTTCATCAACTCTAGCCATCTGCACTGCCTCATGTTCAACTCCTTCTGAGTGAACACATACTTTAAGCTCTTATGATCTGTAAAAATCTCTACCCTCTCTCCATACAGATAATGCTTCTACAACTTCAGAGCAAATATCACTGCTGCCAGCTCCAGGTCGTGGGTAGGGTAGTTCTTCTCATGGGGACATAATTGTCTGGAAGCATAGGCAATCACCTTCCTATGCTGCTGCAAGACACAATCCAGCCCCTTCCCTGAAGCATCACTATAAATAGTGAATCCACATGATCCTGAAGGCAATGTCAAAATCGGAGCTGTCGTAAGCCGCTTCTTCAACTCATCAAAACTGCCTGACACTCCTCTGACCAAACGAACTCAGCATCCTTCCGGGTCAACCGAGTCAACGGTTCTGCAACCCGGGAGAAATCCTGCACAAATCTCCGATAATATCTTGCCAGCCCCAGGAAACTCCTGATCTCTGCAACTGAAGTCGACGCTGCCCATGCCTCAACTGCTACAATCTTCTTGGGATCAACTAAGATACCATCTCCAGTCACCACATGCCCCAAAAAGTCCAACCGGTCCAAGAAGAACTCACACTTGGAGAGCTTCCCGTAAAGCTGCTTCCAGCACGATCCTCAAATGCTCCTCGTGCTCCTCCTCAGTCTTGGAATATATCAAGATGTCGTCTATGAACACCACCACAAACTGATCCAGATACTAATGGAACACCTTGTTCATTAGGTTCATAAACACTGCTGGTGCATTGGTTAGCCCAAACGGCATAACCAAAAACTCAAACTGCCATACCGCGTCCTGAAAGCGGTCTTGGGAATATCCTTCCCCTTTACCTTCACCTGGCGATATCTCGACCTCAGATCAATCATGGAAAATACCCAAGCTCCGCTCAACTGGTCAAAAAGATCGTCGATCCGCGACAGTGGGTATTTGTTCTTGATCGTGAGGTTGTTGAGTGCCCTATAGTCAATACACATCCGTACTGACCCATCCTTCTTCGGCACAAACAACACTAGTGCACCCTATGGCGATGAACTCGAGCGGATGAAGCCCTTGTCCTGCAGCTCATCCACTTGCTTCTTCAGCTCCACCAACTCACTATTGTTTACCCGATAGACATGCTGAGAGATGGGTTCCGCTCCGGGAACCAAGTCTATCGAGAACTCAATGTCTCTGTCTGGTGGCAATCCCGGCAACTCCTCTGGGAAAACATCCGTATACTCTGCTATCAAGGGGTGTGGAATCGCCTGCTCCTCAACCGAGACTCCACAGAAAACTTTGCTGCTCTGCTCTGCCTGACGTCTGGAGTACTCGAACTCTGGCTCCCTCGGCACTCTGAAGAGAACTCTACCCCCTCTGCAATCAATGCTGGCGTGGTGCCTGCTCAACCAATCCATGCCTAGTACTATATCGTAGTTCGGCAATAGCATTATGAGCAGGCTCACCTCCAACTCACAATCTCCCAAAACTACACTCCGACCCTTACAAACATCACTCACGAGAATAATGCCACCCCCGGTCATGATCTTGTAAGTCCTAGGCTACGATTCAGCTATGATACCGTGTCTAATCACAAAAGATACTGATATGAAGCTATGCGAAGCACCATAATCGAATAATGCAAAAGCTGGGCTGGAGTCGAGAAGAACCGAACCTGCGATCAGCTCTCCGATGGCCTCCGCATCCTCTGCTACCATGGCGAATCCTCGCCCCTGTTGGCCTCCCCTGGCCTGTTGCTGGTGCTGGACGAACCTCTGCTGCTGTGTCGGCAGGGTTGGTCCCCTCTGTTGGCCTGCTGGAGCCCTGGCTTCTCCTCCCTGAGCTGCTCGTCCCCCAAACCTAGCACAATCCCTCAGATGGCACTACACCAAAAGGGTGATTTGCCAACACCATATTTTTTCAATTACTAACGGTTTTTTACAGTTAGTATTTACCAACGGTAAAACACCGTTAGGAAGGCAAAAAACCGTTAGTATAAATAGGGAGAAAATAAAATTTAATAGAAATAACACTTTTTATTTATTTGTAACAAGTCAGAACCGTTAGCATGTTAATAAAAAGTTGAATAGAAAAAAAAGGGAACTTGTGCCTTTCACGTGACACAAATGTGTTAGGGATGCGTTATTGGGGGGAAACACTTTTCGTTTCCCTCTATTTTCATCGGACGTAGGGCTTCTCTCCTCTCCTTCATCGAGCGTGGGTTCTTCTCTCCTTCATCCGTTTCCTTCTATTTTCATCGGGCGTAGGGCTTCTCTCCTCTCCTTCATCGAGCGTGGGTTCTTCTCTCCTTCATCGAGCGGCCTGCTCTGCTTCTCTCCTTAATCCAGTCTTCAAAGATCGACCAGATCGATCTCTTTTCTCCTAGAAGAATCGAGCGGCCTGCTCTTCTACGATCGATCTCCTTCAAAGACCAGATCGAAGACTCTCTATTCTCCGAGCGCTCTCCTCTTCCACGAAGACTCTCCGAGCTGGTAAATCTCTCTCCCTCTTCTCCTCACAAGAAATTTTAGGGCAAATTTAATTTTAGGGCAAGTCGATCACGATGGTCGTACGGCCCACGGATGCCAGGTCGAGCGCTTCTTGCACAATCCGTTCGGACTCCGAGTCCAGCGCGCTGGTGGCCTCGTCGAGCAGAAGGATTTTCGGGGACTTGATTATGGCCCTTGCAGTAGCTATCCTTTGCTGCTGACCTCCAGACATCTGAACCCCTCTCTCCCCAACCTGTATAATTTATATACAAGAAAATGGTAAATTAGGATTATGATAGCACTAGTGTCAGACACACGTGATAATGCTGATACCATAGCAAAGACAACATCCAACCAAACTTATTCAACTAGTTCAAGATACGGTTAATTAGCATTTCTTTATGTACTGGATATTGTAGACAGTAGAAATTTCAAATGAAATTTGTGTCCGCAAACATAATTTTGCTGTGTCAAGACAAGTAAAATAGAAAATAAAACCAATGATTGGAACTGTTCTTGCTGTTCCTATCTTACCCAGGTCATATTCCAAGCCTTCAGGTTAGAGATGGAGACATATGAATTATACATAAAGCATGCTTTATGATACTATAGGGCTAAAAAAATGTACTTGCTAGTATCTTGAAAAGGAACATGACTATAGACTTATAGACTTAGACCTATAACGATAAACTATTTCCATGTCGAGAATGAGAAATATAGAGAGTTATAGATATATCTGTTATATCTTGAGAAATATAGAGATAATTGTAGAAATTTAGTAGATCATTTATAATATCGGCATATCATTGTCCTATATTTTTTCAATGACAAAATAACTATCAACTTGTCTTCGTGATCTAATTTATCTTTATCTTGCTTGTTTATTAGGTTCACAGTTGAGTAAAGGGTAAACGTCCTTGTTATTATGTCAAGACGTTCGAGAGAGTGGATTAAAATCCCACACAGAAATAATTTTGAATACCTAGAAGGTGTTCGATATTTCATGAACTTTGTGAAGAACCACTCACCACCTGGGATCAGCACATGCCCATGCCCTTGTGTGAGGTGCAAAAATTCTAAAAGATATATTTTTGAAACAGTTGAGAAACACTTGTTCATGTTTGGTATGGAATCAACGTACGATGAGTGGTGCTTTCATGGAGAGAGGAATGTCACGAACATAGTGGTTGATCCTACACCACATGTTATTGAAGAGGATCCGATCCAAGATCAAATCCAAGAAGAACATGGAGGGAATGCAGGGGGGGCGCTCAGGAACCTTGTTGATGATGCTTATGGAGTACATGATGTGGCACAAGCTAATTGTGAGGGGAATCGAGACGAGACATGTGTAGTTTCTGATAATCCATTTGTCCCCTGTTTTGACCATGGTAATAAGTACCATGAGTACAAGAGAAAAGCAAATGAGAAACTATACCCTTCCTGTGAAGATGGGCTTACAACTTTATCTGCAATTATTGAGCTTCATAACTTAAAGAAGGAGTTCAATTGGTCAGGAAATAGCGTGACTGAGTTGTTGAAGCGATTGAGAAGATGGCTTCCAAAGGGAAATACACTACCTGACAAGTACCATACAATGAAGCAAATGCTAAAAGATTTGGGAATGAAGGCTAAGTGCATCCATGCATGTGAGAATGATTGCATGTTGTATTGGAAAGAATATGCAGATGCAGTAGAATGCCCTCGTTGTCAGACTCCCAGGTTTAAAGTTAAGGAGACCAAGTCTGGGAAAGTAGAAAAAGTCACAAAACAACCACGAAAAGTTTTAAGACACTTTCCTCTAACCCCAAGATTAACTAGATTGTACACTATACCATGGATAGCACGACAAATGCAGTGGCACAAGGAAGCAAAATCTTCTTGGAATTCCATGCGTCATCCTATTGATTCGGCTGAATGGAGATCGCTTAAAAGTAAGTGGCCAGAGTTTGCTAGAGAGGGACGTAACGTTTGGCTTGGCATTGCTACCGATGGGTTCAATCCACATGGAGTGCTATCTAGTGGATACAGTTGTTGGCCCGTATACATGATTCCTTATAACCTTTCCCCCTCGTTATGCATGAAATCACAATTCCAAATGATGTGTTTGTTAATTCCGGGGCCAAAAGCACCGAGTCAAGACATTGATGTATACTTGGAACCTCTTGTAGATGAGTTGAAGCAACTTTGGGCGGAAGGAGTGCCTGCGTTTGACATGGACAAGGGGGAACTCTTCACTTTGAGAGCAATGCTATTATGGGGAATCCATGATTTTCCGGCATATGGTAACTTATCTGGTTGTGTGACTCATGGTTATAAAGCATGTCCTATTTGTGCTATTGAGACCGAGTCTGAGCGCATTGGTAATAAGAATGTTTACACAAAGTATAGGAGATTTTTGAAGGATAGTCATCCATATAGGGCAGTGAAACATGGATGGTATAAAGATGTAGAGCACAAAGAACCTCCAACACGATTGACAGGACCATCGATCCCTTTTGGAAAGGCTGGATCGTATCCAATATGTACCAGGTAAATTAGTGAAAGCTACTAGCAAGAAGCGAATGGCAGTTGAGGTGGATGATAGTGAACATTGCATTGCAGATGAGGATGACAACGAAGGAAGACCGGCGTGGTACAAGAAGTCGATTCTTTTTGATTTAGAGTATTGGGGTAGTCACAAAGTACGACATACTATTGATGTGATGCATACTGAAAAAAATGTGGCGGAACATCTTATTAATTTGATGTTTGACAGGGGAAAGCAATCTTCTAAGTATGCATTGGATAAGTCTCAAAAAAATGCAATTTTGTCAAGTTTTAAAACACGTAAAGCTCTCGTCATGCCTTGCAACTAATTTGAGCAGTCTTGTAAGTATCCAACCACCAAGTTTGCATATTAAGAAGTCATATGACTATCATGTCATTATCCAATATTTGCTTCCCATTATGGTTCAACATGCATATACAAAGTTTCGTGACTTGAAACGAGCCATTTTGCAAGTAAGCTTGTACTTTAACATACTGTGCTCGAAGGTCTTAGTTCGAGAGCATGTCCAAGCTGCCAAAGATATGATTGCTGAGGCATTATGTGTTTTGGCACATTATTTTCCATCGCACTTCTTCGATATAAGTATCCACCTAACGGTACATCTAGCTGACCAAGCTCTACTTTGTGGACCTACGAGATATATATGGATGTATCCATTTGGAAGGTGAGATATTCATCTTATATATTATTGTTTCTTTGCTAATTTATTAACATTATAATTTTTTGTTTTAACAAGTGTGCGTTTTATGTTGATATAAGGGCTATAAAGGAGTGCAAAAACATACCAAGCAACAAACGTTACGTAGAAGGATCAATCTCTGAGGCATATCTTGTTTCAGAATCTGTTAGATATGCTATGGAATATATGCCAAATCCACGTGATGGTAATCATAGTTCTAGTCAAGCACTCTTTTTAGATGAGAATGGTGATGACATGTACAAGCGCTCCATTATTGAGGGTAAAACTATCAAGTTATCTGGTGTACAACGCATACAAATTCGAAGATGGATACTCTTTAGGATAAATATACCAGAACGAGATGAATATTACAGGTGTGATATTATTTCATATTAATTTTAAACTACATAATATGTTTTTTTTTTGTTTATACAATAAGGATTTTAAATTTGTAGTGTGTATCGCTCATCCTTGGAAGATGGTCATCGTGGTAAAAGAAGAGCTACCACAAAGACAGAAGTGGTAGTACAATCTGAATTTATTGATTGGTTACACAAAAAGGTGTGTAATCTTTAATTCTAAAGCATAATTTTAGTTATTTTAATGTGACATTGATTAATGTATTTGCGTGTGGCTTGTATTAACAGCTGCTAGAAGAAAAATGCATGGATTCATTATTGTGGCGGTATTTTAGTGGACCAAAGTGGGAACCAAAACTCATATCAAGTATAGGGTGAATGGTTATGTATTCTCTCCCCAGCACTATGATGACACTATTTCGACACAAGATAGCGGTGTTTGTATGGATGCAATCACCACATTTGTCGCAAGTGCAAAAGATATGAATCCTACGGATGATGACATTACTTGGTATGGTATTATCAAAGAGATTATAGAGGTTGATTATTATGAATTCCAACATGTAGTTTTCTATTGTGATTGGGTCAATATCGGTGACAAGACCAATGGTTGTAAGATTTGTCTAGACTCAAACTTGTTGATGGTAAATTTAAAGAAGATCAAGAGTGCTGATGGGGAATATGATGAGCCCGCCATTCTTTCATCCGAAGCGAGTCAAGTTTTTTATGTAAGAGATGCATAAAATTCTGATTGGTCTATTGTTCTACATTCCCCAAAGCGTATGACTGATGGTATCGATGATTACGCTATACCAACAAGCTTCCAATCCATTTTGAAAGAGCAACCGAACTTGGCACCACTATTAAAATGTATTGAACCCAAATAGATTCAATATTTTGAAAACAATGGTTGTTGTTATGTTACTTGTTTTTATTTAATGATGAATTTTTTGTGAAGGCTAACTTTTCAAAGTTGTCATCTTAAAGCATAAGAAGGGATGCTTAATTTATTGGAAATACTCAAATTTGTGGGTATCTCAACTCTGTGGAGCATGTGGGTAGGGCTCATGTTTGAACAAATATTTTTTGTTGCTTCTTTGCTGCTTACTGCAACTTCTACTGCTGCTTACTGCTATTTTACATTAACCTGTGTGTACACCATTTTGGGATTTGTTTCTTATTTATGTATCTTTTGCTATTTTCAGTGCTGGTGTTTCTTACACCTGCTTACAGATATGTTGGTGTACCATCAAGTGTTCTGTCCACTTTGCTGTCTGCATTGGGTAGTATCCATGTCCATGAAACATATAGTTAACTAAAACATGTGGACTAGGTCATTATTGCCAGGTCATTCCTACCTGTGATGTTTGTGGTTTATATAAAGCATGTGGACTAGGTTGATGTAGCAGGGAAGCCCGTGCTAGGAGTACAGGAGTAGGCATGTAGCAGGGAAGCCCGTGCTAGGAGTACAGGAGTAGAAAACCAATCCTGATATCCCCAATGCCAGATACTGTGAACCTCACTCTGTTACAACAGAGACAGGGATGATGATTTCATGTTAATAGGCAAATGGCCATGTCTAGATATATGATTAGAGGAGGATTTCTAGTATCCAAGGGATACTGATAGGTGAACCGTTCCCTTGCACCAACTGATAGGGAATCAGACCAGCTCTGAGGTAGAATTAAATGTATACCAAGTATCAATTTTCCCATGATAGATTAGTTGTAAACCAAGTATTAGTTGCCAACAAGAACAGTATAGAATATCAGGACTGATCAGTTCACTGCATCTCTGATCAGTTATAGAATATCAAGTATCAATTTTCCTATGGTCACCCTTTTCTTCGAGTATCAAGCATCAAGCATCTCTGAACAGTATCAATTTTCCTATGATCAGTTATAGAATATCAAGTATCAATTTTCCTTTTTTAATCAACTAATATTAATATATTGTACTGAAGTTCTCATTTCCAGTTTCCTTTTCAATATTGTCCAATCTTTAGCCTGCAATTCTCTTCTTCTTTTTTCTCCTCTATTGGTTTTTCTGTCAATATGTTTGGCACTGGTATTGTTAACCAAATTACAATGCAGATTGTTGTTTCAAAATTGATATTGTCAAATAGAGATATGGCCTATGGATATATTATATCTTCTACATATAGGTAAGTAATCTGATTACTCGTTTCACAGATACCTTTTTCATATGGGTGACAGAGTTATTCGACATTATCATTGGTTAATGCAAGTCATTCATGCTCTTAGAACTGGAGCTTAAATTTTGTGTAGAAACAATAAAACATAATTTCTGTTCTCTATTTGAAGTGCATACATGGGATACAACACGATACAAACTTGGAAAACAATAAGTTCCCAATACAACAGATATGTCTTTACATGGTATACTTGCAAAAACACATAAATTGATTACTAAACCAAACAGGACAGAAGCATATAAATGTGATATAAGAAATTTTCGAATCCCATAGATCACTCATAGTTGTAAATAGTATCTTTAACATGCAAATGACACGATATTGATTTTAATGAGTACTGAATGGATATCCTGATTCTATAGCTAACAAGCGCGGTAAATTTCTAATAAATATGCATCAACAAATTATAATACGTTGTGAACCCGATTGGTTCTTGAAATCCTTAAAAGTGGCAATGGCATAGAAAGCTACAAGTATCAGATGTCCCCTGAGTTTTGTGATGCACTATTGTGTTCTATAATTGACAATTATATGGTGTGTCCAACATGTATCCTTGATAGTATTGGGGTTTTCAAGCGTCTGATAGTATTTTTAACATGGCATTGGCATTCCCATGTTTTCCATTGATGTAGTTCCAATTCATAGTTAATCAGGGACTCACCTTTTTATAAGAGGTTCCATCTTGCTAAAAAAATCACCACTTTGCTACTTAGTTAGGTTATGCAAACTTTCGTAAATCTCTCTCTCAGGATGAATGCTTCACAAAGAGTGACAAACCAGAAAACAGTATCTAGCATTAGGCTGTATAATAACATTCGCAGAATTTGTCTTCCACATCAAGCTCTTCATAAAAGCAGAAAAAACCAAGAGACACCAGCATCATCATCAGTTAATATGTATATAAATTCAAAATTGCTAGTACTTTCTTGAATGAACACTGAATTATGCTTTTATAAGATAAGATAATATGACACATTCATCTTATATCAGTGTATCTCACGTCCAACTGAAAGTAGGCACCAATTTCAGTTATTTTCTTGCTACGCCCTATTGTTTATATTGGCTGAAGCATGAATCTGCCATTTTAAATTTCAAATGTGACAAAGTAAACATCAGAGAGATCTTGTGGCCCCTGTGCATTTTGTGTTAGATAACGAGCTTTAAACCTGTGGAGTTGGTTTGGACGATTTCTACGAGTATTTGGCATAGCCCCATAGGCAGCTTTAACAATTGTTAGACATCGTTACAGCATTGAGTTTCAACATTTTAAATTTTATTATGACATACGAATAATAGTTGAAAATAAAATTGTTACTATTATAGCATGATAATTGCATATTCGAAAAACACCTCATGATATGTGCTAGATTTGTTTTTGAAACATGAAAATAAAAGTAACACTTTAGATTTTTTTTTGACCTTATTCTGAAATTTGTTGGCCAATATGTACATGGTTCGGCCACTTTTAGTCAATTTTAGTTGTTGATGGGCCAAATAGAACATAAATTAACTGAAACATTCCAAATTTACCTGATGCTGAATTTTAGTTGTTGATGGGCCAAATAGAACAAAAACTATCAGTTGATTTTGATATGTCGAATCCATTATGCTATGGCAATATGTGATTATTGTTATCTGCTCGTTTTTAGACCTTTGTAGAAAAGGCTCATAAATATTAGAGTTGACTTATGTATACAATGTTTAGCTCCAGAAAAGGTTGAAGCCATACCCAAATGAGGAAGGATGTTAGCTAAATGCATCTCAAGCAGTTGTAGTAAAACCTGACCTATTTTTGAATTCAATCTTTATTCTGTACTCACATGGTTCTTGATGTTTTTGAATTCAATCTTTATCCTTTAATTTACTATATGTACTATATCCACTTTATTCTGTACTCACATGGTTCTTGATGTTCTGTGCAGTTCTTTGTTGAAATGTCATCCAATCCTAGTGCTAGTGAATCCGTAGGTACAAAAAACACACAAGAGACAGATGCTCCATGTTTGCAAAAACAAAAGTATAATCTTTATTTCACAAACTTTGTAAAGAATATTACAAGAATTCTGGGAAAGTACAACTATAGGAATCCGATCTGGATGACGATCGCTTTATCCCTTGGACGATGTGAACTTTGAAGACTTGAATCTCTGAAGAACGCAGCAGCACTTGGACAAAAACTCTGATCTCTCTTGATCTTTTTCGTGATGTGTTGAATGGAAACGAAACTCTATTTATAGAGTTCTGAAATAACTGTTTTGGACAGTTATTCTGGAGAGCGCCTGGTTGAAGTGCGCCTGTTTTGAGCACATATGACAAACTGCGCCTGTTTTCACTCCGTTATCACGAACGTGCACCAACTGCTTTAGACACGTGGCATTATTTGATTGAAATGCGCTTGGTCGTGTACAGTTAGTGGGACACATGTTGGACATGTAGAGTGGTAGTTAGACGTTGAATTAGTCAAAGTGCGCCTGTTTCAGGGACACGTGGTAAGCTCTGAATTGATGTTGTTTTGAACTGCGCCTTCTTCGTAGGCGCAATCTGCAAAGTGTGCTGAGTTTGGATAGAAGTAGGCACAATCTGCGAAGTGTGCTTGATATAGTAAACAGTAGGCGCAGTCTGTTGATAGCGCCTAGTTCTTTGATGTAGGCGCAATCTGTTTAGACAGCTGTCATATCTTCCTCGAGCGCCGCGCCATCATAGGAATGATAGCGCCTTCTCGATCTTCGTGTTTGTCGGGTAATGATGACTCCACGTCAGCTAAGCGCGGTTTGTGAAATACGCCTCTATGATGCAGAAATAGGTGCGTTCTGTGTTTGTTGATGAAGTAGGCGCCATTTGTTTGTAGGCGCATTCTGATTAATCTGTTGAACTTAACTTAGGTGCGGTTTGATTTTTTGGACCTACAAAACCCCCTTCAAAGTTTTCGAATTTTGAATTTTCAAAAGTTTGAAATAATTTGAATTTCCATATGACCAAGTCAAACCGCGCTTGATATTTGAAGAAGTTGCGCAGTTTAAGGCGAGAACGGATCTTCAGGCTGAATACTAATGAAGCTGAAATGGCCGAGATTGACAAAGAGATTGCTAGGCTTCGAGAACTTCTAACTCTGGCGGAACAGAAAAGGGAAGAGAAGGCCCTTCTGAATAAAGAAACTGTAGATCATCTTACTGAGCTGAAGCGTCAAAAGGAGCTCAATATCAAGACCCATCAGGAAGAGCTAACTGTCCGCTCTGCTAGTCTGCAACCCTTTGACCTCGAGTCAACACAGAATCAGATTAGACAGAGGATTTTGAATTCTCAGAATGAGAGGATAGCTGCCCTGAAGAGACGTATTACAGAGCTCAGCACCCGGCCTGTTGAATAACTTATTTTGTAATGTCTTTTTGTTTTTGATCAATTGTAATGGACTTTATTTTGAATGGAATGATATTTCAGATAATTCTATTTACTTGTTACATACCCTATTATAGGAGATAAGCAATAGAACGAGAAAACATATTCAGAGGTACAGGACGTGATATATTTTCTTGATGTAGAAAATAACTATATTCTTTATATCTTGCTCAGAGGTAATGTGGACATGGCAAAATATAAATATCGAATATTTGTTATTTCAATAGACAACTTAGTCAGAGGCAATAGGGACGTAACAAGTTGCAATATAAAATATGTAGAACTCAAAGGTAATATGGACGTGAATTCTTTTTTAATGGCAATGATGATATGATGAACGATTGAAAATGAACCGTCAGAATGAATGATTCATCAAAAATGTCTGCTGGGAATTTTAATGAATGAACCTTTAGATTCATCAAAGGGGGGTGAACAGTCACCTCGATTCACGAAGAGTCAGTAGACTAGTATAAATAGTACAGGACTCATGAAGAATTTTATCACTGCCTTCAACAGGAAAGATGTCTTCCAACAACATGTCTGAGGAGACTGAAATCGTTCCGAAAGTCGAGAGCGTCACCGGGGAACCTTCTACTGGGATGAAGAAGGGCGAAGGGTCGTCTGCACCCAGGCCTCTCGTTAACTCAGTCTTACCGGATCAAAAGGAGGTGGGCGAAGGCTCCTCTGCACCAAAGCCTTCACAGGATATCCTCGACTTTCTGGTAGAGCCGGGGAAAACGGCGGAAGAAGAGGCAAAGAGGATAGCTTTCCTCAAATTCTTGCTGAGTTCAGGCAAAGATGTCTTCGACTCCTTTGCTGATTTTGTTTGTGAGAAGGAGGGGCTTGACCCTCGTCCTATGCTTGATAGGGATGATAGTGATCTCCCTTAATGTAATGTAATATCTTCTTTGAAAATAAAAAAGAAATTTTATTTACATTGTCTGTTAAGAAATCTTTACACATTTATACGTAGTATTTCTTAAGAAATTTGCCATTGATAGGCATCATAGCTATTCTGCCATCCATCTCTGTTAACTGGTAAGCACCATTGGAAAATACTTTGTTTACAACAAAAGGACCTTCCCATTTGGCATCGAACTTGCCCTTACTCATGTGAGTCATAGTCATAGGACGTCTGACTGTAAGGACTAAATCACCTTTCTGAAATGCTCGTACTTTAACTTTGCGATTAAAGGCTTTTGAGATACGGGCCTGGTATAACTCAATGTGCTGTTGAGCCAAAAGCCTCTTTTCATCAAGTGCCTCCAACTCTTGCAATCGAAGTAGATCGTTGTTCTCCGTTGTAAGTTCATTGGCAATGGCTATCCGCAGAGACGGGATTTGAATTTCCAGTGGCAGAACTGCTTCACAACCATATACCAAGGAGAAAGGTGTACAGCCGGTAGGATTGCGAACTGTAGTGCGATAAGCCCATAAACATTCGCCAAGCTTCTCACTCCAATTCCGTTTGTTAGTAGAGACAAACTTCTTGAGGAGTTTGATAATGGTTTTATTGAAAGCTTCAGCTAAACCGTTTGTTGCAGGGTTATAAGCTGTCGAAGCAACATTGTCGATGCGATGATCGTCACAGAACCGAGTGAACTTTTGACTAATGAACTGAGGTCCATTGTCATGAATGATTCGTTGTGGTACACCAAACCTGTATATCACATGGTGTTTTATGAAGTTGATGACACTGCTGGTTTTGACTTCAGCCAGAGGTATAGCCTCAGCCCACTTAGAGAAGTAGTCTGTGATGGCCAGGATAAACCGATGCCCTTTAGAAGAAGGAGGGTTGATTGGGCCTATGATATCCATGCCCCAAGCTTCAAAAGGCCAAGAAGCAGCCGTAGGATGTAGAAATTCTGATGGTTGATGAATGAAATCTGCATGAATCTGACATGCTCTACATTTCTTTGCGTATTCAATAGCATCGGATACCATAGAAGGCCAGTAATAGCCCATACGACGAATACGATCTTGCAATTTAGGACCAGGTTGATGCGCTCCACAAACACCATCATGAGCTTCACGTAGTATTTGTTTTGCTTCATTACCAGCAAGACAACGTAATAGTAGACCATCATAAGTTCGTCGGTAGAGAGTTTTTGTTGTATGATTATAATAGAAACGGAGAGTTCGTCTTCGAATGCTGGTGGCCTCTTTGGGATCCTCAGGCAATATTCCATAAACTGTAAAATCAATGAAAGGAGTTCTCCAATCTTCATTGATGATATTGACCTCAGCAGAATTACTAAACTCAATATTGTGATTATTTTCAATACAAAATAACTCTCTGTTGGAAATAACAACCAATTGCTGTCTTTGGACAGGAATCGCCAAGACTGCTGCAAGGTTTGCTAGAGCATCTGCTTCGGTATTGTAAGCCCGACGAACGTATTCAATATAGAAAGCTTTGAAGGAAATGGCCATAGCAATGGCTGCTTCATGATACGGAATCAAATCTTGATGACGAACTTCATATATTCCTCTAACCTGGTTAACAACCAGTTTAGAGTCACCGTATACTTCAAGATATTGGATGTCTAATTGTTTAGCCAGTTGAAGGCCGATAAGCAAAGCATTATACTTTGCAACATTGTTGGAACAAGGTTCATCCAAAGAATAAGCCCGTTGAATAGTTAGTCCTTCTGGCGAAACGAGCACAATCCCTACTCCTGCTATAATAATCCCATTTGGTCCAATTCTGGAAGCTCCGTCAAAGAATAGACGCCATGTGGGAAATTCTTTCGAGATCAGATTTGTTTCAAGCGTCTCATCAGGAATCTCGTCGTAGAGTTTAGAAGTCTCAGAAACAGGATGAGCAGCTAAGAAGTCAGCAAGGGCTTGTCCTTTAACTGACTTTTGAGGGACGTAAATCATGTCGTATTGGGCAAGTAAGATAGCCCATGTAGCCAGCCTTGAATTGAGAGTACTGGGCTTCTTCATGAGTACCCGTAGAGGGTTAATTCGGGAAATGACATGGATTGTTTGACCAATTATATAATGTCTTGTCTTTTGTACAGCGAACATTAAGGCTAAACATTCTTTCTCAACCATGCTATATCGATGTTCGGCACCGATCATAGTACGACTGAGATAGTAGATAGCCTGTTCATGTCCTTCTTTGTTCTTTTGGGCAAGTAAAGCACCCAATGAGTGATCCATTGCTCTGACATACATTAAGAAAGGTATGCCGGAGATTGGTGGCACCAAGACTGGTGGGCTCATAAGATATTGTTTTATGTCATCAAATGCTTGTTGACATTCTTCGGTCCAAATGAAAGATATACCTTTCTTCATGAGTTGTGTAAACGGTCTGCATCGTCCAGATAAATTTGAAATGAATCTCCTGATGTACGCAAGTCGACCTTGAAATCCTCGTAGCTCTTTTAGGTTGCGTGGAGGACGCATCTCGTGAATGGCTTTGATCTTCTCAGGATCTACGTGTATACCTTTAGAGGTAATAACGAAGCCGAGAAATTTACCACTAGAGACACCCAAGAATGACTTGGTGGGATTCATTTTGAGTTGATGTTGGCGCATGAGATTGAAGATAGTTCTCAGGTCTTGAATGTGATCTTCCTTCAGACGACTTTTGACAGCAATATCATCAACATAGCATTCAACAGTCTTTCTCAAATGATCTCGAAAGATAGTGCTCATGGCTCGTTGATAAGTTGCACCGGCGTTCTTGAGACCAAATGGCATCACAGTATAGCAATAAACTCCTCGAGGAGTACGAAAAGAAGTATGCTTTTCATCGTCAGGATTCATCTTGATTTCATTATATCCAGAGAATCCATCCATAAAAGATAACCTCTCGAACCCACAGGTATTGTCAATCATGACATCAGTGATTGGAAGGGGAAACTCATCCTTTGGACAAGCGTCGTTCAGATCCCGAAAATCAATGCAGACTCTGATTTTCCCAGTCTTCTTCAAAACTGGAACAACATTAGCAACCCAGTCTGGATGTTGCTCTTCACGAATAAAGCCACAAGCGATGAGCTTTCGAACTTCTTCATCAATTGTATCCATCATTTCAGGTTTGAAGCGCCGTTGTTGTTGTTTAACAGGTTTCGTATTAGGTAATATATTCAGCTTGTGCGTAGCAATTTTGGGATCTAAACCTGGCATGTCTTCATAGCTCCAAGCAAAGACATCAATATATTCGCGAATGAGAAGAATCAACTCCTGCTTATCATCTTCGGGGAGATTCTTACTAATGAATATAGGACGGGATATACCGTTTTCTCCTACATCAATCTGGATTAGCTGATCTTCAGTAGGTGGTTCTCGTTTTTTCAAACCGGAGCTTCCACTGATTGTCCATCTTTTGTACCCAAGGATCAGTTTCAGGGCTTTCTTCGAAGTCATCATCAGTAGCATCGTTGTTGATATCTGGAAATTCAACTGAGACCATGTTGGAGGATATGGCAATACGATGTACGTGACCAATGCTAGTGTCAGAATCCCATGAAACTGTATCAGAAGAAACAGTGCGTTCATCGTCATCGGATTCAATTATCTTAGGAGCTGTAGCCATAGCAGGAAATGTAAATACATAACCAAGGCCGAGTTTATTCTTCTTGCTAGTAACATGAATAGGGGTTCGTCTCCCTCTTCCATAGTTGAGTCCACTCTTGAAATCATATCCCATTTTATGAATGATCTCTTTAGACTGAGTGCTGTAACGACGGAGTTGTAAATGTCCCGTGTCATCGTTTTTGCAGTCTTCGGTATAAGAAAACT
This sequence comes from Iris pallida, assembly GCA_029216955.1. Classification (NCBI taxonomy): domain Eukaryota; kingdom Viridiplantae; phylum Streptophyta; class Magnoliopsida; order Asparagales; family Iridaceae; genus Iris; species Iris pallida. The sequence continues at coordinate 19,292,543 of JANAVB010038018.1, read as the reverse complement.
TTTGTTCTGGTCCTCTAATAAAGATTATTGGACTTTCGTCAGCTTTTCGAGCAGGAACTATAAAGTATGAACTATCCGTTGATTCCAATGATACATCTGTTTGGTAAGATTGCACAACTTCAATTGTGAGTGGCTTCAACCCATCTAACATATTTAAGTAACACTCAGCATGATATAACACATCAGTATACTGTAAAGGAGATGCATCTTTATTGATATTTACAACAGTGTTTACAGTAGGACCTTTAGCCTTAGCAGGCTTAGTCAAATTGATAACAAGAGGGGGAGAAGAAGAACGAGGAGGAAGAGAAGGCTTGTTACGACGAAGGTCGATAACAAGTGGCTCAGAAGAGGTGAGCTCCCTTTTTCCTTGGTCAGTCATAGAAATTGTCTTCTTGGCAGGAAGTCGAATGACCAGTGGTTCAGCATGTGAAGGCTTAGAGATGCACCCTTTGACAGGAATCACAAGAGTATCCTGTGACTTTGGTTCTTGTTCCTTTTTGCTAGGAGGAAGATAGATGGTTAGTGGTTCAAAAGAAGAGGGTTGAGAGACGCGCCCTTTAACAGGAATTACAAGAGTGTCTTGAGATTCAGTTCCCTGCTCTTCTTCAATGTCTAAAGCCAAGACAACTTTCATGAACTCGTCTTTGTACATGCGAGCATCGTTGCAGTACGCTTCGACGCCCTTGAAAGGATAGAGATCAGCAACTTCTTTTTGGACTTCTCCTTTGTCATCAACATACTTGAAACATTGATGAAGAGTTGATGGCACAATATTATGCTCATGAAGGAATGGTCTTCCCAGAAGAGCATTATAGGAACAACCATGGTTATCAATGATGTAAAAGGTAACCTTTGTACGAAGATTGCCTATTTAGAATTTTAGGCGAATCTTGCCCAGAGGTTCACTTCTTCCTTGATTGAACCCCAGAATAGTAGTGATTGTGCCAGTAAGACTGCGTACGGGAATTTTCAAAGCATCCAACATTGTTTTAGGCATAATGCTGAGTGCAGAGCCTGGATCTATCAGGATACGATCGACCTTCATGGTATCAACGTACCCTGTGAAATATAAAGGGCGATCATGTCGATTATCTTCCAGGAGCATGTCATCTTGCGTGAAGGTAATATTTGGAATTAATTCCAACATGCTATGACAATGGAGACAAGAGAGAGGCTCTTTCTCCGGTTTCTTCAGAATTTCAAGGCAATTTTCTGCCTGCAACAAAGCTTCACTTAACGTCTCTCGAGTTTCCTTAGAGAGGCGCAAGAGCTCGAATATTGACAATCTGGCAGGAGTATTGGCCAGCTGAGCCAGTATATCAAAGTTATACGGCTTCTCGAGTCCGAGAGAAGTGGACTTTTTGAGAGCTTTATCGAAACGAGCTGGTTGTTTCCCTTTATCAGTAACTGCTGGTTTAGCAGGAGGAGGAGTTGGGTTAGTTGAAGATGAAGAGGGTTGAATTTCAGGAGGCGTGTCAGGAGTGGAAGATGAGGTTGGAGCTTCCTGATTCTCTGAGTATTCCCGTAAATAGGGCTTACCAGACCTGGTACCCAATAAGATCTCTTCTTCATTTAATGGTTCAAGAGAAACCATATTACAACTTTTAAACTTGCTTTTGGAATTTTTCTTTTGTTTAGATGAAGAAGAGGTGGAGGATTCAAAATCTGAGACCAGATCTAGATGAATCCACAAGATTTCTCCTTTAGAAGTTGATAAAGGGACAAGTCCTTTGTTTCGAAAAGGTGGAAGGTTTACCAGCTCGAGAGTGGTTCGAGGAATGGGAACTACACCATCTTCTATCTGCATTGGTAGAAATTTGCCGAACTGAACAGAGACGACATTAGCCGTCACCGTCTTTTCATCCTGTTCGAGAGTCACTGCTCCAAATTTGATCATCTCTTGTATTTTTCCTTTAAGCACTTAACATGCTCGAGTAGGATGTCCGATAAATCTGTGGTAAACACAATATTTAGGATGATCAGTCTTACCAACCTCTTCCGGCCTTTTAGGGTCGGGTAATTGCAGTTTGTTGCTTTTTGTAAGACATTCAAAGATACCCATGATGTCATCTTCATCGAAAGAGTATTCTTCTTTAGGACGTGGTGCTCTTTGAGGTTGTTGTGATGGAATAGGTGCAGATTGAGCAACATTGACAGCCAGTGCTTCTTTGCTTCTCAAGTCAATGGCCAAAGTTTCTTTAGGAACAGATGTATCTTTGCCTTTTCTATTATTATTCTGGCGATTGTTGTTAGAGTTTGAGCTATGATCGCCTTGGTCAGGATTCATGTGAACCCCCAATGTCTTGAATTTTTCAGCGCTGAGTTCTGCTGCCTTATCATTGATAATGAAAGAAGGCCAGTCTTGGAATTGAGTTGCCCCTGTCCACATACTGATAATTGGCAAGAGATTATTCTTGCAAGTATCAATTGTAACAGCAGATGGGGTTCCCATTGGCATTTTGAGAGCTTCGCGACGGAACCTCTCGATAAATTGCTCAGCAGGCTCATTATTTCTTTGTTTAATTTTAATAAGGGCTGACATAGTCATGTCATTGACGCCTTCATAAAATCGTTCAAGGAACATCTGTTTGAAATCAGCAAAAGAAGTGATACATCCGTCTGGTAGACTTCGGTACCAGTCATAAGCAGCGCCAGTTAAGCAACTGACGAATACCCGAGTAAGAAGGGCATCATTAGGCTGAAGAGGATCAGTCATCAATTCAAAATGATTAATATACTGATTGGAAGATGAAGTGCCATCGAACTGCATAATGGTGGGGAATTTGTATTTTGGCGGAAACTGTATTTTCTTCCATTCGGTGGGATAGGGTTGTTTAATGTCCAACCGTTGTAAGCCTTCCCTTTGTGTATAGGCTTCAAATTGATTCCGCAATTGTTCAACAGCATCATTAGCATTCCCTGAAGATTGAGGATTGCTAGATTGATTAGTAATAGCCGGAGGAGGAACCGCATGGTAAGCATCACCCCCAGCACCCGTTTGGCTAAGAGTAACCTGAACTGGTACTGTGGTGACTGGAGGAGGTGGTACCCCCAGACCAGGGTTCTGAGGAGTGGAAGAAATCAATGGTTCAGGAGTTATAACTGGTGGAATGTGCTGAGCCATAATAACATCATGTATTTTAGCCATCATTTCGGCCATAGTCTTCAATTGTTCTTCTAGTGCAACAATCCTTTGATTCTGATTGTTAGAACCAGAAGCATCTTGTTCTTCAGTAACGTATGCTATCACTTCTCGTGCCATGACAGATGACACAGTTTGTTCAGAGCCATCACTGTCGACAGCAAAGTCCGAATTACCTCCATCATGAGAAGTAGACCGATCACTGTAAGGGAGATTCCTTTGACCGATTGTTTCTCGGCTTCGAGATCGAGTATGCTGGTAAACACCATCATCTGATTCTCTAAGTCGGTCAAGATAGTGCTGGCTAGGTCTCCGGATCTTTCCATGCTTGCATTTTCTACCCCCAGAGTCTCTGGAAGTCATGTTGACGGAGGCAAACATTACCTCTTCTTCATCATCACTCTTTTGATCAACATAAGGGAAATTCAGACGCTCGAAGACAGAACGTTTGGTTGTTTGGCAACAACATTTGATAACCACTTCGTGATGATGATTGCAATGATGAATTTGTGATTGTTTGGGAGAACTGGGGGTGATATTCCGTTTCTGCCTGAGATGATCCCGAAGATCAGAGACAACGGGATGAGAAGAAGTAGCAGGGATATACTCATAGATGACATTTGGAATATGATTCCAATTTCGTAAACGTTCGATTCCATGAGTATAAAGAGAGGTACTCATCTGATTGGCGTAATTGTCAGGATTCCTTGCCTCAAAAGGTTGATACTGAGGCAAGTTGATCTTAGCATGCTTGCGTTTTACAGAGGTAGGTTTTGATTGGGGTTTTCTATTAAGATATGCCCGTAAATCATTTAAACCGCCCCTGGGAACCTCAGTTTGTGAAACTTGTAATTTGCCTTGTTCGGATCGTGAAATCCGCAAATTAGGCAATTCCTGAATATTTGCCTTGGGAGTAGGTAAAATACCTCTCTGATTAGTACGAGAACCCCTGTTAAGGGGGATATTCGTACTAATAGGTGCAGAGGCACCCTCAGTTGGATCCTCCTCGATAAGAATCGAAGAAGACTTGGAAAAGGCCAGAGGACCCTTTCCATTGTTTTGAGATGAAGGGATAGCTAAAGAGCATTTCCCTCTGTTATCTTCCAAGTTTTGCGCTTGGGAAGATTGGGAGAAGACCAAGGGGCCTTTTCCTTTTGATAGAATCGAAGAAGGAGCAGCCAAAGGACTGTCCTCAGCAAACTGCGCCTGTGCAGTTTTGGGTTTCTGGATTCTGGAATGATCCAGAGCAGACTGCGCCTGAGCAGACTGCGCCTGAACAGACTGCGCCTGTTTAGTCAGGGTAGCAGATGCATTGGACTGCGCCTGGGCAGCAGCAGAAGATTTGACTTGTGCCAATTTGGCACAAACTGTACCAAAAGAAGGTTTGGTGGCAGACTGCGCCTGTTTCCCTAAGGAGAGAACAGACTGCGCCTGATTGTGAGGCAGAGATTGTGCTGTTTTGGCATGAACTGCGCCAGAAGATGGTTTGACAGCAGACTGCGCCTGGTTCACAGTTCTAGTTTGTTTCCCTAAGGAGAGAACAGACTGTGCCTGGTTGGCATGTTTGGCCGCAGACTGCGCCTGAACAATCTGTTTCCCTAAAGAGGGAACAGACTGTGCCAGGTTGCTAGAGATAGGCACTGGTGTCTTAGAAACAGCAGGTTGTGCCGAAGAAGTGGCAGCGTTCTTCATCAGAGAAGGAGCAGAGTTCTTGGGAGCCCATACTGAGCGAGTCTTGCTCTTGACGGAAGTCGTAGTGCGGCGAGGAGTGCTTTGTGCATTAATCATTGCTTCGTAAGCCGTTTGGTCGACTTTCACGACCAAAGTCTTCTGCGTCTTGCCGATAGACGCTGTGTCACATTGAGTTGTCACCTTTTCATCAGAGGAAAAGGTCGTCCCCAGCAGAGTCGCCATTTTGTTTGCAAAAACAAAAGTATAATCTTTATTTCACAAACTTTGTAAAGAATATTACAAGAATTCTGGGAAAGTACAACTATAGGAATCCGATCTGGATGACGATCGCTTTATCCCTTGGACGATGTGAACTTTGAAGACTTGAATCTCTGAAGAACGCAGCAGCACTTGGACAAAAACTCTGATCTCTCTTGATCTTTTTCGTGATGTGTTGAATGGAAACGAAACTCTATTTATAGAGTTCTGAAATAACTGTTTTGGACAGTTATTCTGGAGAGCGCCTGGTTGAAGTGCGTTTGTTTTGAGCACATATGACAAACTGCGCCTGTTTTCACTCCGTTATCACGAACGTGCACCAACTGCTTTAGACACGTGGCATTATTTGATTGAAATGCGCTTGGTCGTGTACAGTTAGTGGGACACGTGTTGGACATGTAGAGTGGTAGTTCGACGTTGAATTAGTCAAAGTGCGCCTGTTTCAGGGACACGTGGTAAGCTCTGAATTGATGTTGTTTTGAACTTGCCTTCTTCGTAGGCGCAATCTGCAAAGTGTGCTGAGTTTGGATAGAAGTAGGCGCAATCTGCGAAGTGTGCTTGATATAGTAAAAAGTAGGCGCAGTCTGTTGATAGCGCCTAGTTCTTTGATGTAGGCGCAATCTGTTTAGACAGCTGTCATATCTTCCTCGAGCGCCGCGCCATCATAGGAATGATAGCGCCTTCTCGATCTTCGTGTTTGTCGGGTAATGATGACTCCACGTCAGCTAAGCGCGGTTTGTGAAATACGCCTCTATGATGCAGAAATAGGCGCGTTCTGTGTTTGTTGATGAAGTAGGCGCCATTTGTTTGTAGGCGCATTCTGATTAATCTGTTGAACTTAACTTAGGTGCGGTTTGATTTTTTGGACCTACACTCCACCCCCACCAAATGGCAAAAAATACTCAATAATTGTTGATTTAGAGGGTGCTAAGGGTAAAGATGCAGCTAAATGGAGTTCTCGTTGTGGTGCCCTAATTCGTGCTCTAATCCCAGTTGGGTATGAAGAGTGGAGGAACGTAGATGACTTCTACAAGGATAATCTATGGAATGGGCTCATGGTATGTTACACATTCAACTTGTTTGTATACATTTGAACTTTTTTTAAAAATGTTTTTGACCCTTATTTTATATTTTTATTTTGTTGTGTTGTTCTGACAGAAAGAGTTTGAGTTGAATGTGGACCCCAAGATTTCTCGAGCTATATTGGAAAAGAAATTTCCGCAGTATTTTAGAACAGTCAAGTCCACGTTGCGTACAAGATATCTTAAAATTAATGAACAATCTATACCCAAACGTGTTGCCCTTGATAACCGTCCCGATGATATTGATAAAATTTGGTGGGAAAAGTTTGTAGACATTGAATATAGTGATAAAAAGAAGGAGCAATGCAAGAAGAATGCTGCAAATAAGGCCAAAAATTCTATCACTCACACTTTGGGACGGAAACCTTATAGTAGAGTGTACGAAGAAATGGTATGTAGCTTATTTTTTCACAAATAATAATTAAATATTGAGTACATTATATCTCATTAATCATGATTGTGCATGTAGGCAAAGGAAAATCCAACAGAAAAGCTTTCACGGGTAGCGGCTTGGAAAAGGGCACACACGAAAAGAAAAACTGGGGAGGTGCTTCCTTGTGCAAAGAAAAAATATGTAAGTCTCTGTAATATTTTAATTCATTGCAGGAATTTGAAAAATATTTGTCTTAAGGGTACTCTAGCACCTGAGCTTGGGAGACTCATTCATATGAAGTCTCTGTAAGCATATCTAAGCACATGTTCATCATAGGGTGTTCACGAATGTTACCTTCTTTTTTCTTCATCCTCTAGTATAGCGACCTCTGTTTTCTTTTTGACACTGACATCATCTTCGTGGAGTTCAAACTTTCTACTTAATGGGTGGCTGTCACTTGGAGGCTTACAGATTTTGACACTGACATCATCCTCTAGTATAGCGACCTCTGTTTTCTTCATCCTCTAGTATAGCGATTTATAATATGTGAAACTAACAGAAAATCATGGGTGGCTGTCACTGGAGGCTTACAGATTTTGATTTTCGGCCATTGGTATAGCCCAATACCTCTGACTATCCCTGACTGAACCTAAGACACCCACAGTACTGATACTCAAATCCCAACTGGCACTTAGGTCAAGCCTATGGCCAATGCCTAGCCAAGATGACTATACTAAGCCCTTACTGAACTCACCCTGTTATTCACTGGCCTCTGGCATTTATCTGTATCAGTCATTGTGATTTTCACCTGACTTGATCACAATCTCAAAATACATAATAAGTATTATGATTTTCACCTGACTACTTCATTATCTTTAATTTGTTTTCGTAAGGTGATAGGCTATAATGAGATTAGTAAAATACTTATTAAACTGAGATGCATTAATGAGAAGTTAACAAGTTGGAAAGTATACTTCCATAAAGATTGATACTTACATGATATTACTTGTCTGCTAATTTAGGCATTGTATCAGTCATAAAGATGTATCAGTCATTGTGATATTACTTCCATAAAGATGTATCAGTCATTGTGATTTTCACTTGACTAATTCATATTGTCACTTACATGATATTACTTGTCTGCTAATTTAGGCAAAACTGGTAAATTTATACAGAAAAGATTGATTTCATTTTCTGGAGTTGTATTGCTTAACTTGCATGCTACATTAAGGCCATTTTGCTACTGTACAAGCATCACTTGTCAATGTTCTATTATTCCTCTAAACTATGAATTGTTTTCTTTAGGATTTCAATTATTTTGGATCTTGTTATGTTGAACCATGCCACTTGCATAAGATCCTATTTACAAACCACAAACATGTCTTACCAAGGTTCGCAGTATTGGTATCGGACCATTTCTATGAGTATCGGTATCGGCAAACCCCTGCATATATATGGTATCTTTCCTTGATTGTTAAGTGGGTTATAATCTTTTATGCCTTATCTAGCTGTTATATGCAGTTTTATTAAGACTATATACATGGAGGTGGTAAAATGATGCACAGATTCGAAAAAAGGGAGCACATCAGAACTATAGTTTCCTTGTACTGGTATTGTTACTCGAGAGAGTAGCATCTGAAACATGCTTCAAATGGGACTGTTAGGATCCTTATAGAAATATACAAGACTTGGTATAATTCCTTTATGGCTCTTTGAGTAAGACTTGGTATAGTTATACAAGACTGAGGTGCAAATGTGCCAAACTTTAGGGAGCACATCAGAACTTTAAGTAAGACTTTATACAAGACTTGGTATAGTTATAACCCACTTAACAAGACGTTAGGGAGCAAATGTGCAAATGTGCAAAACTTTAGGGAGCACATCAGAACTTTAGGGAGCACATCAGAACTTTATACAAGACTTGGTATAGTTATACAAGACTGTTAGGGAGCACATCAGAACTTTAGCATTCCTTTATGGCTCTTTAAGTAAGACTTGGTATAGTTATACAAGACTGAGGTGCAAATGTGCCAAACTTTAGCACTCTTTTATGGCTCTTTAAGTAAGACTTCGTATAGTTATACAAGACTGAGGTGCAAATGTGCCAAACTTTAGCACTCTTTTATGGCTCTTTAAGTAAGACTTGGTATAATTATACAAGACTCGGGTGCAAAGACCTGGAACTGTCAACTAGATATTTATATCCCATCCATTTTCTGACCCTGACATCCATTGTCAAGTGCCAACAGGTAAATTTCTCTGCTACTTTTAAGAGCTGATTCTTTTAAGAGCTATGCAAAGACCTGGAACTGCAAGCAACATAAGCAGTTATAGCATTGAACAATAAATTTGACTGAAAACTGAAAAATTCCCCTTAAATTTTACCTTTTAATGAATGTTTCTTTCTTGCCACTGTTTCTATGAAGAAAGTCAACCTTTCTTGCCACTGTTTCTAACATTTCTTTTCATATATTATTTAGCATGTAATATATAATTTGGATTGAATGTTGCTTTGTAATAATGGAAATGCAGGATCTAATTGAAGCAGCGGAAGAGAGGCAAAAATTACAAGCAAGTCTTAATGGTAGCGATGGTATCGCAAGCTTAGAAGACTTTGAAAGTGATCCTATTGCTGAAGTTTATGGGTCTGAGAAGAAGAAGAGTTATTGTCATGCAATAAGCTCAACCGCATCTGTAAAGCAAGTAAAAATAACACAAGTTACGAGAGTAGTAACCAAACAAAAAGACTTCGAAGACCTTCGTTTGTGGAAAATGGAATTACAAAACCAAGTGACTGAAGCTATTGCTTCTGCCTTTAAGAATATGCAGCAACAGAATATGATGCAGAATACGAATATGCAACAAAACCAATTCGAAGGCAATGGCACACCAAGGACTGAAGTTGCCTCCAACACAGAGCACACTCCAGTTGGTCCTGAAACCCATGATGTCAATGTTGCTAGCCCTGTCGTTCCGTCCAACAATGTTGGATCGTCTTCCAAAGGAAAAGAGTATGTGATGTTACTTTCACGAGATTTGAAGGAAGAGGTGGCAAAGGGATATCTCGCAATACGTGCTATGTGTCATCAGAGGGAGGTCTTACAAGATGTGGAGAATGTTGTTTGGGTGACGGAGGTAATAGATCCAGAAGCACTGATTTTTGATGGTCCACAAAATGGCAATTACAAACTTTGTGATATAGCTGATGGAGGCTTTGTAATTTGGCCAAAGTATCGCACACGGAATATGTAGCCTTTTGTTTTTTACTTTTGATCTAGTTGTTCCAAACTTGATTGAACTTTATGTTATTTAGATTTGCTTAATGTTTAAGTACTTTCATCAAGTTATATATTGAGCTTAAATTTTTTGTGATAAATGTGGTTGGTAATCTGGAATATGTTCTTACTTGATGATGTATACAATATGGTATACAATATGGTAATCTGTGATAGTTTTTTTGTATACAATATTCCAGATTGGTATATCTGGTAATTTGGAATATGTTTTTTTGTATACAATATAAACAAATCTCCCTGTAGCAATATAAACAAATCTTCCTGTAGCAATTTTATATTGTAGAAAATTCATTTTCTAACGGTTTTTCACCGTTAGCACTTTTAATTCCTAACAGGGGCTTTATCATGAGAAAGTCTATATTTCTAATGGTTTTCTACTGTTAGGAAAGTAAAATTTCCAACAGTGTTTCACTGTTAGGGAACTTACTTTAGCAACGGTTTTTGACCGTTGGGATAATTTTTTTTCCTAACGGTAGAACAACGTTAGGAAAGTGAGTGTCCCAACGGTTTTTTACCGTTAGTAAATTAATTTTCCTAACGGTGAAAAACCGTTGGGAAATATTCCCCACGCCGTGCTACCAACGGTAAAAAACCGTTAGTAATATTTTTCCTAACGCTTATAGTCGTTGGCAAATCACCCTTTTGGTGTAGTGTGGTGATCTGCCGCTCCGCGAAGAAGGCACTTCCCGAGCCTCTTTCTGCACTCGTGCCATCCATGCCCTGGCTTCTTGCAGAATGTGCAACTGACTGCCTGCTGCCTGGGTGCCTGATGCTGAAAATGCTGCTGGTGAACTGGCCTCTGCTGGATCGGCTGCGGCTGGAACTGCCTCGGCTGCTGGTGTTGGAAGTGAGACCTCTTACCCTGGCCTCTGCTGCTGCTGTCCCCAACTGGGTCTCGCCCCCTCTTGAGCCTAAGTTCAAGATCATCCTCAGCCAATAAGGCTCCCGTCAAGATCTTCTCAAATGTAGCATCCCTGTTGCCCTTGGTCAAGGACTTGACCTCCTTGACCAGACCCTTCCGGAACCTCTGGGCCTTCGCTGTCTCGCTCAAGCCCTCTACGAACCTGTCGAGGCGGCCGAACTCTCCAGGGTACTCTTTCACTGAAAGGCTCCCCTGGACTAGGCTCTCGAACTGCGACTCTAAGGCTCTGAGCGCTGAATCTGGGAAGAACTTCATCTTGAAGAAGCCCTTGAACTCCTCCCAAGTCTGCCCAGGTACCCCCACCCTGGGGTCTGACTGATACCAGGTGCGAGTAAGATCTCGCATCCGGCTAGCTGCGGCCTCAATCTTGAGATCTGCTGGTATCTGGGCCAGGCGGAAGATCTCCTCTATATGCTCGATCCACTCATCAGCATATAGAATCTCCTCTGTCCCTAGGAAGTCTCTGGGGCTCATCTTCTGGAACTGCTCTATCCCCGGTGTCCTCGGCTTCTGAACCACTGGTCGAGCTACGACTGCCGTGAGGGCCAACTCCATGCCCCTGTCCTGTCGGGCCTGCTGCCGGTCCATGAACTGCTGGAAGTATGCGAACATCTGTGCCGCATCTACGTATCCTGGAGGCGGCGGCTGCTGGAAGGGCTCCTCTGCGATGACTGGGTCCTGCCTCCGAGCCGGTGGAGGCATACCCCCTGCTACTGCTGCTGCTGGAGTCTCAATACGAACAGAGGTGGCAGGAGCTGCAGTCTCCTGTCTCTGCTGAACTGGCTGGGAGGTAGCAGATCCCTCTATAGCATTCCCATGAATGGTACACTGCGACCGAGTCTCTACCATCCTGAAGATAGACCAAACAAGAGTATCAATTTCTGAGAAAGAAGCGATATAACAAAGACGGACAATTAAAATTCAAAGGATCAGCTGACAATATGGATTTAGATGGCAATAAAAGAATTTTTTCTAATGTGATTGAGTACCTTAAAAATTAATGTCCTATATCCTACTGCAGACTGTAGTGATACTCTAATTCGAATACCACTACACTTCTAGTCTTGACCTGCGTGGGCCACCACTAAAATCGTGTCACGACCCGCACCATATAGTAAGGGCACGGGACGTGGGTACATCCAGCCTACGCCGTAGTGTCGGCGGTAGAACGCTGTCCTAGGTCACAACATCTAGCAATAATATACTAAGCAGTTTATACTTCCCGAATGGGGGTGACATGATAAAAGTAAACTCAATCACAACTATGGAAGAAGAAGCACGATATGATATAGAACTCAAGAAAATACAAATGGTAAAATAGTTTAAGATAACATCCCAGCAAATATCCAGAGTACTAATCTCAGCTACTGAATATGAAAGAATATATATACAACTCAGAATCTCCAAACAGAAATAAAGTCTAACTAAAACAGTCTCAAGACAACATAAACAAGATAGGCCTAATCAAGCTAGTCTAGGCAATGGGGTTAATGTCCTCAGCTAGAGCTGGGTCCTCCTGAGAGTCCAGCTCGCAAGTGTCGTCTAGGGCTGCCCCGTAGAAGGTATCCACACAGGCCTCCTCCTCGTCCTCTGTAATATTTTCAACAGGTCCAGTCAGGACATGAGCGAGCACAATACATCTCAACAGTTCATAGCAGGTTAGAAAATATAAACATGCAGTAGAGTAAGATACAGGATCTGAAAGAAATATAGTATGTAAATAGAGAGAGAAAACTGTAATAGAAATATCTACTATAAATAGAGAACTAATAGTGGCTAGTGATGTAGAGTACATGATAGCACATGTGAACAGAACAGATTAGTACATGATCTACACTAAAGAGTTTCACATGATCTACACTACTATGGAATTTGTTCACATGACTACTAGCACTCCCCCGTTCCCCAATCAATACACAAGGATCTAAGCAGGTTATGTTATTATACAAGCTATCACATGGGGGCCCATGAAAGGGTGTACGTGATAGTATACATGAAGGCTCCGTGAACATGAGAGTACATGATTTATATGAGTGTATATATATGGTGAAAGCACAGGAGTACATGATGAAAGTGAAACGCACATGACACAATGTACCCGATGCTCCCGAGGGGGATAACATCGCATGAAGAGATCCATATAGTACTAATCCGTGATAATGTCGTGACAACATCAAGTAAGGTAATCTAAAGTAGGAATATAATTCTAAGCAGGATATGAAATGATCAGAGAATGTACTCGCCTGGTATCTAAGTGTCCGGATGAAATGTACTTTCCGAGGAGAGGTGTCTGGCTCCTAATCAGAACAGCACAAGTCACAACAAGTCCAAAATGGTATAATGAAGTCCTACTATGCATTCTACGTGATTCTAAGTCAATCTAGGCCAAAGTCAACTCTTGGTCAACCTTGGTCAACCAAGAAGTCAAACCTAAGTCAACTATAGTCAAACTAGGTCAACCAAGTCTAAATTAGGTCAAACTAGTCATTCTAGGTCTAACTAGTCTATTCTAGGTCTAACATGGCTACACAAGTCCAATCCAGACTCTAAACTGACACACAGACTCATCCATGGGCCATAGGCTATTCCATGCCTATGAACCAACCATATTCACATAACACATGCCAATATATATCTAATATATATTACACATATGATATAGCTATAATATAATATAAAAACACACATATGGGCTAACTATATATATATCACCCATACACTACATTATATAGAACTCACATATAATATATACATAAATAGATTATTTATATACATAATACATATTACATATATAAATATGCATTCATGATATAATAGAGAAAGTATATGTGTGTGTGTGTAGAGAGTGAGTGAGGAATGTGTTTGTGTGTGAAGGGTGATACACAACATGTGTGTAGAGAGTGAATGAGTGCTAGAGGGTGAGTGATAATGTGTATGTGTGTGTGTAAATGAGAAAAATGTGTGTGTGTGTGTGTTCATGAGAGAAACCATGTGTGTGTAACTATATGTAGTATTTAGGTGAGGGTGTGTGAACTGGACTGTGAGGGCAGTCCATTTCTGGACAGTGTGTGAAAGCTTGTGAGTGTGTGTGAAACTGTGTGTGTGTGTGCAGGAAAATAAGTGCTAGAGTGTAGGCAATGTGTCACAGGAAAAACAATATGCTGTTGGTGCTAGGGTGTACAGGCAAGTGGAGGAAAGAAAATTATTTCATTATACAAAAAAAATAGTTAGTTATGACAGCCCAGTCCCAACATTACAAAACCCATTTTGATTCCAATTTACAACCATACAACCCCAAATTCACATCATAGCTAGATAACATATAGGTGAATCAATTTAGGAACTAAAACCAATCTGTTAACAGCATTAGATAGGTTAAATAGATGACAAAGTTTATATTTTAAAATCTAGAAATGCTAAGGACTGATACACAGTTTAGGAATTGGGTACATGAGAATTTGTAATTAAAAACAAACTAATATGCATAAATAATGGTTGGTAATAAACATTTAGAGTGTACACGTATCTAACATTATGTTTGTGTCCACCCACGTGGACACAAACGTGTCCAAACAATTTAAACACTAAACAGTGCAGTCACAGAACCAATCCTCGTGCACGTGTTCCTAGAGCTCGTGCACATGACACGACACGATACAGACCCTGTGCTCGTGTCCCAGTGTCGAGTAGGACTAGGGCTAGGACTAGGGCACCCTGAATCGTGTCCTCGACGTGTCCAGAGGAGATAAGAACAGCGTATCAGTGTCGCTTAAACCCGACTGAACTGTCAGTCCAAACCCAGTACAATGAGGATTACTCCCTCGACACGCCACGTGGGCCCCTGAAACTTGACACGTGGTGTGTCAGTCACTGCCCTATGGGGTGTGTCGAAACTCGTGTCCAGTGGCCGCGTGTCGTGTCCGGTACAGCCCCCGAACAGCAGGGCAGGTAGTCCCGAGCGCGCGCGTTGTGTCCCTGTGTCCAAACAGACACGACACCAAACCAAAATCACCTCAGTCGATTACAAACGTGTAAGTGACATCAAAACAATAATTTCTATTTAAACACAATTCAAAAATCAATACGAAATGCCCATTGGGGCATTTCATCAAATACCTTAAACCTAGGTTGGATACGTGTCCGATACGGACACGAAATGGGTCCAAAATGACACAAAAATTTAGGGTTAGCTAGGGGACACCTAGATCTAGGTCTCCATGCAAAGAAATTCAGAATTTAATAAAGTTTACATAGATTTACCTATAGGTGACCAAATGCAAGAAAAGCCTCAAATGGGGGGAGGGTTCCTCTTGCTAGCAAACTTCTCCAAATTGGTAAGAATCTGAGAAAAATAAATAAGAACAGCAAGAACACCTCATTTAAAACCCATTGCAATTTGTTTGAGGGAAAATGGAGCTAAAATGGAATTTTTAGGAATTTGTGAAGATGGAACTCACCTCTTTCCAAAGCTTTGTTCTTTCTAAGAGGCTAGCCCTAATTTTTAGGAGAATATTTATAAGGGGGAATCCCTAGGTCTAGGTTTATGTGGCTGGCCAACTAGGGATTGGGTTAGGGCTAGGTTCACATGGCTAATGGATTGGCTAGTCATTAATCAATGTTCAATCACAAGTCATGACTTGTGTCTAATGTCTTCTATTCTAACTCTATATTCCTAATTGATTCTAATAACTAGAGTATGGTTAACTTAACTTAACCTAGGGTCTCAATCTAACTAAGTCCAAACTCAACTAGGGCTAGGTCACCAAGTCAAAGCTAGTCAAAGTCAACCTAGTCAACCTTCATTCAAACAATTCCAAAATAAATCCTAAAAATTTCCATAAATTCAAATAAATTCTAATAAATTTAAATAACCCCAAAAATGTCAAAAATACCCTCAAACTAGAAATGTGGTAGTGACACACGACTCAAGCAAGGTACTGACGAGAAACTCCAAGTGTGAACCACAAGACCAAACATGAACATGGCTATATGCAATGAAAACAACTCAAAGAAGATAATACGAAAAGCACATGTCCATAAACAATCAAAACTAGGAAATAAAATACAATACATATAAATAAAACTGTAGAGGAAGGGAAGGTATACTTGCCTGTGGTCCTTGCATAAACCGTAGTCACAAGTCGAGGATGAGAGGATGCCGATCTAGGAGCTATCAACCTATAACACATATCGCACCATGAACCGTGCACGAAAACTATAAATCAATTCTAATGTTCTAGTTCTAAATTCATAGAATAGTGGCTAGTTGGGTTACTAATCTAATAATAATTAATTTTGGAATAATTCACTGAAAACCTAATTTAACCTAATAATAATCTAAATATAATCTAAACATGCAAGTTTGGCCATCAAAGTCGTGTTTCCCAATTTTGGAAACCATGGCACGCAAATCAAGATATACCATTGACTATCTAGTCAAATGCTGTGAACTCTAGATTTTGAAAGTGCACCTTGGTAGATTTTAGCACCACGAGTGCGCTGGAATCAATCGTGCCGCAAAATCATGCTTTGGTCAAAAGATATCGCCGTTATGGCTAATCGTGACCAAAATGGTGATCAATCGATCAATTCTGAGTTCAACAGAATAACTAAAATAGTAGATGAACGAATTAATTTTTGGAAAAAAAATATTGTCGTAGAGCTCTGTGTAGCTTTTCGAAACTTCAAACGGTTCGTGATTTCAATTTTTGGTTCTCCTGGAATCTCAAAAACACCGAAACGTGTCAAGTTTTGGACAACCGACACTCTATGAATTTTCTAGAAATTTAGGAATAATATATACGAAAATAAATTACATATTCAGAAAGCTTACCTCGATACGAATCCAACAAAAAAAATGGCGCACGAAAAGCACGTCAGATTTGGCGGGAATCGCTTCTGGAAGTCGAGATCTCTACTAGAACTCTCTCTCAAAAAGGCGGCTAAAATTTTATTAGGGTTCTGAATATAATAGTATATATATAGGAGAGAGAGGCGATTCAGCCTGGACGCCGACAGGTGGGCCCCCCCCCGGATGAATTATTGGGTAATTAATTATTTAATTCAGAAAATTATTTAAAATTATTTTAAGTCCAAATAAATCAAAATAAATTGCAGAAAAATCCAGAAAAATTCTAGAAAATATTTCTAAGTGTCTAGAATCTAAATAAATATGACTTGAATTATTAGAGTGTTATGTGATCGGCTTGGGAAGCATGATCAGGCTATCCACTTGGCCCGACAATCACATGAAAATCTGAAAAAGGTCATGCCGGCCAACCTGGATAACGAGCACATAAATAAGATCTCGCTACACCCTACGTGAGGTGAGAGTGGCGCAAGCACATGAATATAGTGACATGAGGCTTTGATCACATAGCCCCTAATAATTCTCCACCCCCGAATAGTATAATGGATCTGGACATGACACATCATGACACGGGATTCCATAAGAGGGTAGCAAGTCCCCTTAGGAATCAGTATCATATAAGCACAGGGAATAAGACTAAAAATGTACCAATATACCATGAAAATCTAGGAACAACATCCCATGTCATAATCCAACATATACTAGTCCATGAACTATCGTGACTGGAAATTGAGTAAGACACTACAACTGAATCAGATATAGCAGGTATCAAGACAATAAAACTATCAGTAAATGTACTCGCCTATGGTCCTGAGCTGATAGGGTGAACAGATGCTCAGAGTAATCACAGACCTAAAGATGAGATACTACAAGTCAAAACATGGTTTAATAATGAAAAAAAAAGCTAATCTAGTCATGATATGCAAGTCTAAGTCAAAACTAGGTCAAACTAAGTCATACCAAGCTAAACTAGGTCATACTGAGCCAAACTAGGTCACACTAGGACAACCAAGGTCAAACGAGGTCACAGGAAGTCAATCCAAGTCAAACTAGGTCAATCTGGGTCAAGGGTTGACTTATAGTTGACTTTTGGTCAAAAAGTCAACTCTGGTCAATGCTGAGTCAACCCTAGGTCAACCCTAGGTCAAACTAGTCAAACGTTGACTAACAGTTGACTTTCAGTCAACTGGTCAACTGGTCAACTCTGGTTTGGTTTTGGGTCGATTATAGGTCAAACGTTGACTCGAAGTTGACTTTTGATCAAAAAGTCAACTCTTGGTCAACGGTGGTCAAGACTAGCCTAAACTACCCTCATCTAGTCATTACCTAACAAGACAACCTATTTCTAATCCCATCTAGCAAACAGAAACCCAATACCTTATATTACCCAATATTCTAACATTTACCCTTACAAGGTATTTCCGATACCTTGTACATTACAAAGGAAACCCCTCTAGATCTCAGGATACTAGCCTAGGCTTCTTAGGGTAGCTAGATACTATCCTATCTAGGGTTTACCAACCAAGAAATCTAGGGTTCTTGGG
>JANAVB010038018.1:19191862-19269362 GCA_029216955.1 Iris pallida | reverse complement strand
ATGCACCAACAATATGATCGAATATAATGCCCTATTAATCGGCCTGCAACTGGCAAAGCAACTGGGAGTTGACTATATAGAGGCTTACGACAATTCCAAGCTAACAGTTAGTCAGGTCCGAGGGGATTATGAAGTTCGCCACGAAGATCTCATCTCCTACCACAGAGCAACAATCGAGCTGGCGTTTACTTTCGCTGGATTCTTCATCAAACACGTTCCTCGACTACAGAATATAGAAGCAGATGCTCTAGTCGATCTCGCTGCTTCCTTGACCGTTCCTACCAATACACAGCAGTCGATCGTAGTGACTGGTCTAGAACTATTCTGTATGAAATATGCCTTGCATATTCATCACAGTTATGCAGTGGAAGCAAACATCGATGCTAAAGATTGGAGATTTCCCTTCATAGACTATGCTGTCTATGGAATCCTCCCCGAGGACCCAAAGGAAGCAGTATCCATCCAAAGGCGATCCCTCAGATTTTACTACGATATGGCTACCAAGATGCTGTAGCGACGCTCTTACGACGGGCTACTGTTACGATGCTTATCAGATACAGAAGCCAAGTACGCAGTCCGGGAGGCTTACGATGGAGTTTGTGGTGCTCATCAACCGGGCCCTAAATTACAAGATCGTCTCAAACAAATGGGTTATTACTGGCCCATCATGATAGCGGATGCTGTTGAATATGCAAAAAAGTGTAGAGCTTGCCAGTTCTACGTCGATTTCATTCATCAACCTTCGGAGTTTCTACACCCGACGGCAGCATCTTGGCCATTTAAAGCCTGGGGCATAGATGTCATAGGACCAATCAGCCCGCCATTCTCCAAAGGACATCGGTTCATCCTAGCTATAACCGATTACTTATCCAAATGGACGGAAGCTATACCGCTCACCAAAGTAATGACATCAAACATCACGTCATCTACCGCTTCGGCTTACCTCGTAGTATCATCCATGACAATGGTCCACAGTTCACAAGCCATGTATTCTATTGGTTCTGCGACAAGAATCGAATCCAGAACGTAGCCTCTACTGCCTACAATAAAACGGCTAACGGGCTAGCAGAAGCTTTCAACAAAACCATCATTAAATTTCTCAAGAAGTTCGTGTCTTCAAATAAGCACGATTGGAACGAGAAGCTCGATGAATGTCTATGGGCTTATCGTACAACAGTCCGGACTCCAACAGACAGTACGTCATTCTCTCTGGTTTATGGGAGCGAAGCAGTTCTTCCCTTAGAAATTCAGATTCCTTCTCTTCGGGTAGCCCTAGCCAGCGAGCTGACTACTGAAGAGAGCTATCATTTGCGACTCCAAGAGCTCGAAGCGGTAGACGAAAAATGCTTATTAGATCAATAGCATATTGAGCTATACCAAGCACGCCTTTCCAGAGCTTTCAACAAAAAGGTGAATGAAAGGATCTTCCAAGTCGGTGATCTGGTCCAAGCAGTGAGAAGACCGATGGTCATGACGCATAAAACAAAAGGGAAATTCTAGCCTAAATGGGAAGGTCCTTTCGTCATAGAATCGGTGTATTCTAACGGTACGTACCGGCTGACCAAACCTGACGGTGACTTGCTCATGATGCCTATCAATAACAAGTTCCTGAAGAAATACTTTGTGTAACCTCTTTTCGTTCACATATTTTTAGTCATGTAAATGTACAGTGCGATATTTATATGATTCAAAAAAACTATCTAACTATTATCCGTATTTTAAGAGTCTTGAATACGCCCTGGATAATAGGCCCTCTAAATATTTCTCCAGTGGTATCATTTCCTTTTTTGACTCCATCCAAACTCGGTTTGACGAAAACAAATCACGTCCCTATTACCTCTGAATTGTTTTCCGATAATTATTTCTTCAGCGGAATGATTAAAAGTTTTTCCACGACCATATAACCTCTGAGCAAAGCATTCATCAAAGATAGTCATGTCCATACTACCTCTGAACTATATACTCCTCCCCTAAAAATGCTATATACCTTTCCACGTCTATATTACCTCTGGTCAGATATAGAACATCCTCTGCTATTACGTCCATATTACCTCTACTAGCAGCTTCATTCAACTTATTATCTATATCCGAATCATTCGAATATAAAACGGATAATAGGTCCACATAAAATTTCTCCAGCGGAATACCTATCAGAAATATCCTTGCTACGTCCATATTACCTTCCGTATCGATATTTCACAAAATCACATTCACTTCTGAAAAGATTTCTTTTTCAGTACTTAAACGTCTATCAAAATACGGAAAAGAAGGTATAAGATCCGTGACAGCCAAAAAAGAAAAAAGAATTACAAAAATCTATGGGATACACAGGCGGTTTATGTTGTCCTTCAGAGCAACAATCTCAGCTTCAGATTTCACAGCAGCTTGGCGCCGTGCCTCTCCTTGGCGAGCGGCTTCATCTTCAAAGAGGACCAGATTAAGATGCTTCCCTTCATACCTCACCAGCTGCTCTTCTAAACCGGCAGAAGCGGTGGCAGTCATGGCAGCCTGGGACAGATAATCCTCTTATTCAGATGATGTCGTCCTCAAGTTAGCTTCCAACTGGGCGATCTCGTTCCTGATCTGCATAATGTGATTGTGCTTCTCAGTGATCTGCATAGCCAGCCTATTCTTTGAGGCAGCACGTGCCTCACTTGCAATATTTAATTGGCTGTACTGGTCAGCTAGCTCGCCAATCTCCTAAATGAGGGTGTCCTTCCTTGCCTGAAAGGTAGCCTTCTCCTCTTCAAGAGCTATCATCAAAGCCTCGTCCTCTGCGCAGAACAATGACGTCGAGCTCCGCTGTTTGGCATCCCGGAACCTGGCCACTTGACCCTCCAGGTCGTTCAGAACTTTCCTCCGAGTGTTGGCCCGCTCCTCATACCCGACTATGCTCTCGAGGACAAAAATGCTCCTGATTATCATGTGTCACGTCCATATTTCCTCTGATACCGGTAGTCTTTCGACTCGACACCTATACCCAATCCGGGATAAAAGACATGGTGTCAATATCGCAAAACCTATTATGACCATGTTACCTCTGTTAGGTTTTGTTTCAAATCTATTACCCGCACCGCTGTCGTGCCAAAGGGTAATAGGTCCACGAAAGTATTATTCCAATCTATTTGCTCGCACTTCCGGATGCACAAAAGGGCAATAGGTCCAAAAAAGAGGGGGATCAACCAGCGGGATACCCTTTACACAAATGCGGTATTTGGCTCTCTAATACTAGCACCACAGATACCACAAGCAAACACTACTAAAATCTGTCAAATCAGCGACGCCTCAGGACGTCGCTAAATAGGGAAAAAACGTCGCTAATATCGATTAGCGACGTATTTAGCGACGTTTGCACGTATTCGCGATTAACCTTGTCGCTAAACCATAAAATGTCGCAATATGTCACTATTGCGACGATATTTAGCGACGCCGACACGTCGCTAAATCAGCGACGACCAGCGACGTAAAACGTCATCATTTACCGACGTATGTAGGATGTAGAAAATTATGACACGCTGTCATTTTCATCCATACGCTTAAAGACAGATGTCAGTTGAAGCCATACGCTCAATTCAGAGTTGTACGCTCATTCAAAAGCCATACGCTCAGTAAATATTTTATTATTTACTGAAGTGACAGCACAGCATATGTTTAAATGAGGAATGAATCTGACACTTCATCTTTCGTGCAAAGACAGCTGTCACGAGAAAAGTAACCGTCGTATAGGTTTTCGAAGAGTCGGTTTTGTCTTTTACGAGGACAACTCAGCAGCCTTCATAAATACAAAAGCCATCATTACTGTCAGTTTTGACAGTCTGTCAGCCGTCAAATCCGCAGTCACGACGCTCGAGAAGATTTTGTCAGTTATGGGAAGATATGGTGTACCAAAGAAGATTGATGATAGCCACGTGGCCACTTCTCCAGTGAGCGTATCAACCTCACATGACTCCTTCTTCACACAGTCAAGTGAGCGTATGGATCTCACATGATTCCTTGTTAACCAAGCGAGCGTATGACCTCACATGACTCCTTGCCCATAAAGTGAGCGTATGGATTTCCTATGGCACTACGCTGTCCAAGTCAGCGTATAAACTCTCCTTCAACGAGGCAGCGTATTACAGCAACCATATCCAGGATTACAGTCAACACACGTTCTCACGTGTCCTGTACCAGTTATCCACTTCTCTAGAAGTTATGCAACGTGGCATCCAGGCCATCAATCTCTCCTGAACATGCTCCACTACTTTCAACCGCACGCTAATGTGTCTCCATCAGAATTTGCCACGCGTCCCTGCAGTTATGCACACGTCAAGTAACTACCTGAGCATATGCTTAAGGACAGTTATCCTGAACTCTATAAAAAAGAGTTTCTTCATATTCATCAGAGACTACAGGTCATTTTCAGAGAGAACAGAGAGATTGCCCAGTTGCTGTCCAAGTTCTTCAAAGTTCGAGTTTTCTTCATCGCATCGTCCAAGGGATAAAGTAATCGTTTTCTAGATTAGATTCCTACAGTTGTAATTTTCTCAGATACAAAATAAATAAAGTGAATTTATTTATGGAAAACAAATTGGCGACTCTGCTGGGGAAAGCTGTCTCCTCCAATGAGATAGCAACAACTCAATACGATACTTCGTCGATCGGCTTGACGAAGAAGACGATGGTTGTACAATTCGACCAATCGGCTTATGAAGAAATGCTCAAGGCGAAGGAGGGCCGCACTGCTTCCTCCGCTCTTCCTGTTGCCAAGAAGAAGGGACACTCCGTCTATGTCCCTAAGTCTTCTGCAGAAATCCGAGACGCTTCTGTCACTTCTCATGCTGACAAGAACACGTCTTCAACTTCCATGAAGCACACTTCGGCTTCTCAGAACACGGCAACAGTGGTTTCCCCTAGTCACGCTGACAAAATTGGTTCTTTAACCAAGTCAATGTGTCCAAGGAAAACCATCTCTGGACATGTCAAAGTCCCTTCTCCTTCTATTCTTACGACAGCAGTCGGCTCTTTAGCCATTGATGACTCTGAGCGTATGGCATTCAAAGGGCAGCGTACGGCAAAGGCAGCGTACAAAAGCCAACATCAGGCAGCGTACGCTGAGCCAAAGCCAGTGTATGCTAATAAAAAGGCAGCGTATGACCAGAAGTCCAAACTGAAGTCAGCGTATGCTAACAGATATAGTCCTTTGACTGTTTCTCAAAATCAGGCTGGGGGTTCTCTTCCACAGAACATACAAATGATTCCCCCTCAACTTGCACATCTTGTGCCAACCAAGGAGAAAGACTCTTTAGTCAACTCCTCTACTCCTAAGGTCTTTACCTCTGGAGTTAATTTGACTAGTACTCTTACTAGATCAAACAATGGAAAATGCCTTTTGGCTAATTCCTCCAAAGATGGATTATTACCGACTCCTAGTCGGAATAATACTCATCTTCCTTCTCTCAAAATTTCTCGGTCTGAGAAAGGCAAATTACAAGTATCCAAGACTGATATTAAAGTTAAATCTCCCACGGATCTTCGTAATAAGCTTAATCAGAATCGGTTCGGTTCTACTGAGACAAGTATATTAGACCCTGATGCAGAATATGCCAAGAACTATGTGGCTCAAATTAATCAGTCTTTATACACTCAGGAACCAAAAAGACAGAAGAACAAAAGACAAGTTTCTACACAGAAACTATCTTCAAATACTTCCCAATCTGTTCCTACAGATCTCCGAGAATATTTGCAAAATAAACAGAGAATTGATACTCCATCTGGCTATGACATTGCCCATATTCGCCATGAAAAGCATGGTTGTGACTTCCAACCTCGGGTTGTCATCCAATGTTGTTGTTCACCAAAAAGACAATCTGTTTTCGAACGGATTCAATATGAACCAATGTTGGATGAAGATGAACCTCTTTATGCTTCTGTCAACATGACTTCCAGAAATATTGGGGGTAGCATACGGTCTGATGCTATATGAGACTCTGAAGATGGTGTTTATCTCGGCACTCGATCCAGGACCGGAGCCTTGACCAGAGCCTCTTCTTCTTCTCATCCAAGTGGTAATCCGGAGATCACAGAAGACTTCCTTGGAGAGTCCAATTTTTCAGTATTGACTCCTGTAAAAAGCCTTGGGAAAGATACTGATTCACACAGTGATGATTCAGAACAGACTGTTTCATCATCTATTCCTCGAATGATTACCACTTACATGGCAGAAAGTGATCATGAACCTTCGACTAGCAATGAGGCTCATGAACAGAGGATTTCTTCTTTAGAACAACAATTGCGAGCTATGGCAGATACATTGAGTGCTATGCACACTCTAATGCAGGCTCAACAACAGACAGCACCACCAGTGGTATTGAATACCCCTGTTGTTCCAAACCCCGAACCCTCTACTATTCCGGGGGTACAATCTAATGTTCCTGTACAAACCACACCAAGTCACTCTGGAGCTGGGGGTGGTACATATGCTGCAGTCCCTCCTTCCAATTACACTCTACAAGCCACAACTCCACAATCTTCGGGAGTTGTCTCTGAAGAATTGAAGAATCTCAAAACTCAATTCGAGGCATTCAAACAGAAGGATGGTTTACAAAGGTTAGGCATCAAACAGCCTTATCCGATAGAATGGAAGCAGGTATCGTATCCACCAAAATACAAACCTCCGACCATCTCTTTCTATGATGGGACAACCTCTCCAAGTCAGTTCATTAATCATTTTGAAGTAATGACTGATCAACTGCAACCAAGTGACGCTCTCCTTACTCGGGTGTTCATTGGATGTCTCAAAGGAACGGCTTATGAATGGTATAGAAGTCTCCCTGATGGGTGCATTACCTTATTTGCCGGTTTTAAGCAAATGTTTCTTGAACGATTCTACGAAGGGCTCAATGATATGACCATGTCGGCCCTCATAAGAATCAAACAGAAGAATAATGAGACCACTGAGGAATTCATTAAGAGATTCAGAAGAGAAGCCCTCAAAATGCCTCTTGGAACTCCCGATGCTGTTACGATCGACACTTGCAAGTCGAACCTCTTACCAATTATCAGCATGTGGATAGGGTCTACTCAGTTCCAAGATTGGCCTTCTTTCATTGTCAGTGCCAAGGCTGCCGAGGTCAGTGCTGAGACCTTCAAGGGTCTGGGGGTACAAATGGCTCCCAAAGAATCAAATCAGAGTGCTAGCAATAGTACTCGACCCAACAATCGCAAAGGGAAAGAAGCTCTTGAAGTCAATCTCCAAAGCAGTAGTCAAGAAGTAAAGACTACCCAAGCTACTTCAGCTCCAACAAATCAACAACAGAGATCTCCTCAGCCGAAAGAAGAATATTCTTTCGATGATGACGATGTTCAGGGTATCTTTGAATGCTTACTCAAAGGTAATAAGATTCAATTGCCAAAAATTAAAAAGCTTGATGAAGCCAATAAGACAGATCATCCAAAATACTGTCCATATCATAGAATGCTGGGTCATACAATCCGGTCTTGCTATGTATTAAAAGGGAATATTCAAGAGATGATTAAATCAGGAGCTGTGACATTAACACCCAAAGACAAAACAGTCACAGCAAATGTAATTTCAATGCAGTTCGGTGACTTCCCTCCCTTAATGGTGGAAAGTAGGATTGTTCCTATCCCCAAAGCAACTCTCGAAGTTATAAACATCCCACCAGCACAGAATGACGGACTTGTTCCTGTCACAACTAAGAAAGGAGAAATCATGTGGATTCATCCAGACTTAAAGACAGAGTTTGAGACGTCTTCCTCTTCTCGGAAGATTTCCTCATCTAAAAAGAAGCTCAGGAAGACTAAGTCATGCAATGTGACTTCTAGTTTCACACCCGATTTTTATCTAACCTCTACTTTTCTCTCAGCAGGAAATTCACTCCCTACGGAAATAAAATCTGTATCTCAAATTGAAGATAGGTACAAACCTACTTTTTATTTATACAGTTCACAATCTCGTGAATTGATGGCGAAGATGGGTTATGATCTAGCCACTGCCCCAGGTTTGAACTCAGGCAAGGGACTCCGAGCACCTTTGGCCATCACCATGAGACATAATCAATCTCGTGTTGGCCTTGGTTTCTGGAATGAAGCTTTCATCAAACATAAAAGAACCAAGAGCAAAATAAAGAATTGCAGCATGGTTTCCATAGACCTTGAACCAGAATCTGAAGTTGAAGTTCATGCTGGAACTCGGTCAGGAAAAGTATATTTGAAAGATTATGCTGAAGTTCCTGAAGAAATTTCTGACGTTCCTCCGGTTACAGCTTCAACTCCAATCTCTACTGAAGAGCCTTTCAATGTTCCTGTTGAGACAGTTCCTTCTAAACCAACAGCAGCTGACAAAGGCAAACAACAAGTGCACTTCGACAAACCATTGAAGAAGTCATCTCCTACAGGACTTGAAAAGCCTTATAACTTTGATATATTGGCTCAACTAGCCAATACCCCAGCTAAATTATCAATCTTCGAGCTCTTACGTCTCTCTAAAGCGACTCGAGAAACTTTAAGTGAAGCACTGCTGCAAGCAGAAACCTGCTTAACTCTTCTCAAGAAGTTGGAAACATGACCTGTTTCTCATTGCCATAATGTATTGGAATTTATTCCAAACATTACCTTTACGCAGGACGATATGCTGCTAGAGGATAATCGACATGATCGTCCTTTATATCATACAGGATATATTGATTCTATGAAGGTTGATCGTTTATTGATTGATCCAGGATCCGCTCTCAGTATTATGCCAAAGGCTATGTTAGATGCATTGAAGATACCTGTGCATAGTCTCTCCAGCACTATCACTACCATCTTGGGATTCAATCAAGGAAAAAGTGAGCCTTTAGGCAAGATTTGCCTTAAATTTCAAATAGGCAATCTTCGTACTAAGGTTACTTTTTACATCATCGACAATCATGGTTGCTCATACAATGCTCTATTAGGAAGACCATTCTTGCATGAACATAATGTCATTCCTTCAACCCTTCATCAGTGCTTCAAATATGTTGATGATAATGGAGAGGTTCAAAAAGAAGTGGCAGATCTTTACCCATTCAAAGGAGTCGAAGCTTACTTCAATGACGCTCGCATGTACAAAGATGAATACTCGAAAGTCTTACAAGCTATGGATAATGAAGATGAGACATCCAAAGTTGACACTTTTGTTATTCCTGTAAAAGGGCGTATCACTCCTCCGCAGTCTGTTAGATCATCCGAAGAAGGCTCACTGATAATTTCGGTCAGTGGACGTACTACTTTATTATCTGCCCAGGGCTCACTGATAATTCCTGTCAGTGGACGCACTACTGCACCATCTTCCCAAACTTCACAAAGTTTGCTGATCATTCCTGTCAATGGACGCATCACTCCCCCTCCATCTTCTCAGACTAGATCAGATACTCTAGTCATTCCAGTCAGTGGACGCATTACTTATCCACGGTCTTCTTCAAGGGAGCTCACCTCTTCTGAGCCTTTTGTTATCGATCTTAATCGAAACAAAAATTCTAACTGTTCTTCTTCCTCCCCCTTTGTCATTAATCTGACTAAGTCTGATAAGGCTCAGCCTTCTGTTGTAAATACAGCATCTAGTATTAATGAAGCATCTCCTTTGCAGTATATTGATGTTTGTGGTTATGTACAAAGTTATTTACAATTGCTAAATAGCTTAGAGCCACTAACTATAGGGGTTGTTCAAGCTCTTCATACAGACGTATCATTAGACTCTATACAGAAATCATACTTTGTGGTCCCCAGTCGAAAGAAGGGAGAAAATCCAATATTTTTCTATAAAGGACCTCAGAATCCTCCTAACTTGGAAGAAGATGACATAAACGATGATACTGGAAGGTTACAACTGCGTCGCTACAGTCAACAATCCAAAAATATCATCAAGAATATGGGTTATGATTTCAGAACCAGTCTTAATGGAAAAGGAAGAAGAATGCCTGTTCGAATTCCTCCATTAAAATACGGAAGGACAAAATGTGGTTTAGGTTATATTGCTCCTACCCCTTTTATCAACATAGTACATGAAGATTCAAAGTCCGATGAAGACGAACGATTCGAGTCTTCTGATTCTCTCTCTTGGGATTCTGACACGAGTGTTGGCGATCTTCATCGCTCTATTCTATCCATCAATATGGTCTCTGTTGATGGCCCACAAGAAAATGATGAAGATGAGGATGATTTTGAAATATCACCTGAATCAGAACAATGGGCTCAAAGATTAGATGATCAATGGGAATTCAGGTTCGAGCAGAGGGAACCTCCTACCGAAGATAAACTGATCCAAATTGATGTTGGTGAAGAAGGTTCTCCTAAACCAATATTCATCAGTGAGAGTCTTTCAGAAATAGATAAGCAAGACATGATCAAGCTTATTCATGATTATATCGATGTCTTCGCCTGGAGCTACGAGGATATGCCAGGACTAGATCCGAAAATCGTAATGCACAAACTCAATATCATGTCAAATGCTAAACCGGTCAAACAACAACAGCGACGATTTCGTCCAGACATTATGGATGCAATTGAAGCTGAAGTCAACAAGCTTATGGCTTCTGGATTTATTCGAGAGGAACAACATTCTGACTGGGTGGCTAACATTGTTCCTGTCCTTAAAAAGACTGGCAAGATCCGAATCTGTATAGACTTTCGCGATCTCAATGCAGCTTGTCCTAAAGACGAGTTTCCTCTTCCAATTACTGATGTCATGATCGACAATACATGTGGTTTCGAACGAATGTCATTTATGGATGGGTATTCGGGATACAACCAGATCAAAATGTTTCCAGATGATGAAAAACACACTTCCTTCAGAACGCCGATCGGTACATACTGTTATACAGTGATGCCGTTTGGTCTCAAGAATGCAGGAGCAACATATCAGCGAGCAATGAGCACTATATTTTGCGAACATCTCCGAAAAATAGTCGAATGCTATGTTGATGATATTGCAGTCAAAAGTCGATGAAAGGAGGATCATATCCAATATTTGAAGACTATCTTTGATTTAATGCGTCAGCATCAACTTAAAATGAACCCTACTAAGTCCTTCCTGGGTGTCTCTAGTGGTAAATTTCTCAGCTTCGTCATTACCGCTAAAGGTATACACGTGGATCCCGAGAAGATCAAAGCCATCCAAGAGATGCGTCCTCCACGCACCTTAAAAGAGCTACGAGGATTTCAAGGAAGAATTGCTTATATCAGGAGATTCATTTCCAACTTATCAGGACGCTGCAGACCATTCAACAAACTTCTGAAGAAAGGTGTATCTTTCATCTGGAACGAAGAATGTCAAAAAGCATTTGATGACATCAAACAGTACCTCATGAACCCTCCAATTCTGGTACCTCCCGTCTCGGGAATACCATTTCTTCTATATGTTCGAGCTATGGATCATTCTCTTGGTGCATTACTCGCCCAAAAAAATAAAGATGGTCATGAACAGGCCATTTATTATCTCAGTCGCACAATGACAGGCGCTGAACCGCGTTATTCTCCAATCGAGAAAGAATGCCTAGCATTAATGTTTGCTGTTCAGAAAACGTGACATTATATTATCGGTCAAACGATTCATGTCATTTCCAGAGTGAATCCCATCAGGATTATGATGAAGAAACCTGGTATTCTCAACTCCAGACTAGCTAATTGGGGAATCTTGTTAGCCCAATATGACATGCATTATATTCCTCAGAAGTCGGTTAAAGGACAGGCTCTTGCTGATTTTCTAGCAGCTCATGCAGTCCCAGAAGATTCTAAATTATATGATGAGATTCCCGATGAAGTTCTGGATTCAAATATGGTTTCTGAAGAAGTTCCTACCTGGCGTCTATTCTTTGATGGAGCATCTAGAATAGGTCCTAACGGCGATATTGTCGCCGGAGTTGGAATTGTTCTTGTATCCCCAGAGGGATTAACTATTCAGAGGGCTTATTCTCTAGATCAATCATGTTCAAATAATGTTGCAGAATACAATGCGTTGCTCATTGGTCTTCAACTCGCTAAACATCTGGATGTTCAATATTTAGAAGTTTATGGAGACTCTAAGCTTATCATCAATCAGATCAGAGGAACGTATGAAGTTCGTCATCAAGATTTGATACCTTATCATCGAATAGCACTCTCTATGGCCTCCTCCTTCGAAGGTTTCTTTATCGAACATGTTCGACGAGCCTATAATGCAGAAGCTGATGCTTTGGCTAATCTTGCTGCTGTATTAGCCATACCAATCAGACGTCAGCAAGTGATAGTGGTTTATAACTGAGAACTATTCTGCGTTGAAAATAATCTGGCTTTAGTTTTTTCCTATAATCCAGACGAAGATTCTCTCAACTTTGATGCTGAATTAAAGTTTGACAAAATGTCCTTGTCTTCTTCCGATTCTACTATGGAATATGTCTTTTCTAACAAAATAGACACCGTAACTGAAGACTGGA
Source organism: Iris pallida (assembly GCA_029216955.1). Taxonomy (NCBI): domain Eukaryota; kingdom Viridiplantae; phylum Streptophyta; class Magnoliopsida; order Asparagales; family Iridaceae; genus Iris; species Iris pallida. The sequence goes on along the minus strand of JANAVB010038018.1, from coordinate 19,256,928 downwards.
GATGTCCATTTCTAGACTTTGTGTTGTATGACATACTTCCTGATAACCCGAGTGAAGCAGCATCTATCCGGCGCCGGTCTCTCAGATTCTATTATAATCATACTACGAAGACACTATATCGTCGAGCCTATGATGGTCTTCTCCTTCGATGCATCGCTGGTGAAGAAGCACAACAGATAATCCGTGAAGCACATGATGGCGTCTGCGGAGCTCACCAGCCAGGTCCAAAACTTCAAGATCGTATCCGACGTATGGGTTATTATTGGCCTACGATGGTAGCTGATACTATTCAATATGCTCGGAAATGTAAAGCCTGTCAAATTCATGCAGACTTTATCCATCAACCATTGGAGTTCTTACACCCAACAGCGGCATCATGGCCCTTTGAAGCTTGGGGCATGGACGTCATCGGTCCTATCAATCCACCATCATCAAAAGGACATCGGTTTATTCTAGCAATAACTGATTACTTTTCTAAATGGGCTGAAGCAATTCCGTTATCTGAAGTCAAGACTTCTAATGTTATCAACTTTGTCAAACATCATGTCATCTATCGATTTGGTGTTCCTCGGCGTATTATCCATGATAATGGACCACAGTTCGTCAGCCAGAAATTTACTCGATTCTGTGATGATCATCGGATTAATAATCTGGCTTCTACAGCATATAATCCAGCAGCAAATGGACTAGCAGAAGCTTTCAACAAAACAATCATCAAACTCTTGAAAAAGTTCGTTTCTTCTAATAAACGTAACTGGAGTGAGAAGCTTGGTGAATGTTTATGGGCTTATCGCACCACAGTTCGCAATGCGACCGGATGTACACCTTTCTCTTTGGTATATGGGTGTGAAGCTGTTCTTCCTCTCGAGATCCAGATTCCTTCTTTGAGAATTGCAATCTCCAATGAACTTACAACAGAGAATAATGATCGACTTCGACTTCAAGAGTTGGAAGCTCTAGATGAAAAACGATTGTATGCGCAACAAAATATCGAGCTATATCAAGCCCGAATCTCAAAAGCTTTTAATCGGAAAGTCAAAGTCAGAACATATTAAAAGGGAGAATTGGTCCTTACTGTCAGACGTCCGATGACCATGACACATATGAGCAAAGGCAAATTTGACGCGAAATGGGAAGGCCCATTCGTAGTAAACAAAGTCTTCTCTAATGGAGCATATCAGCTTGCCTCTATGGACGGGAAAGTCACGATGATGCCTATCAATGGCAAATTCTTAAAGAAATATTATGTATAAATAATATTTTCATTACTCCCCAGCAGAGTCGCCAATTTATTTATGGAAAACAACGTAACCTAGCGACGTTGAGAGACTTGACAGCATCAATGCTGACCTGGCTTGAGAGCCAAATGGCGACGTTTTGCGACTTTGGTAGGTCGTATAGTACCGACAAATAGCGACGCTTAGCGACATCTTACGAAGCGACGTTTAGTGACGATCAACGACGGTATTCATCACAGTTAGCGATGTTGTGATACTTACTTAGCGACGTTACCGTCGTCGCTGGACGTCACTGAGAGTCGCTGAACATTACTAATCTTGAAAATAAAAAAATTACAGCATTTGCAGCATCCCCTGCAGCATTTGCAGCATCCCCTACACATTTGTTACAACAACGACGGTGTGTATCACGAACACAGTATCAAACAACACAGATACACACAATCACGAACACGTTTGAAACACAATCTCATCAATCAACACAGATATATAAAAATTTGTAACAACAATGTCAAACACAATGGTCCACATAAGAATAATGTATGTATAACCACATAAAAGACCCAACAATGGGCCATCACACAACAATATATATGTCGACTATGGCTGATCAGGAGGAGCATCACCACTCCTGGAAAGAAGGTAAGCATACTGCTTCGGTGTAAGAACCACCTGCGACGATGAAGGAGGAGGGAATGCAACCGCTGGAGAAGGAGGCAGTGTAACCGCTGGAGATGGGTGCGTCCGCGTCTCCTCTAGGGCTTGCAGTCTGGCGTTGCATTGCTCCATGCAAGCCGCTATCCTAGTAACGGTGTCGTGAATGGACTCCTGTGTCCCCTGTACGTGCTGCACGGTACGCTCGAGCTCGTCAAAGCGTGAGGTGACCGACGCAGCATCTCCTTGCGCTTGAGACCCTGGCTGCTTAGTAATCCTCCTCAGCATATCGTCGCGCAGCACAACAATCTGGCGAACAATGGTCTCCCCGACTCGGGACGACTCGGCCTATGACGGCTGTGAATGGGCACTGGAAGAGGGAGCCTTGGATGCCTGCGTCGCAACAAATGCGCTGTAGGACCCCGTACGGTTGTACGTACCCCTCTGAAGACCACCAACAGCGATCTTCCAGAGCTCGTTCTCCGACTGAGGCGGAGAGGGCAGCGATGTACCAACGCCTCCCTCTGTCGGTGCACTAGCACTCGCACGCTCATCACGTAGCCTAACATACTTTTCCTAGAAATTATTGTGCATCTCTATACATCAGTGCTTATCTAAATTAGCCTAATAAATGTCTAAAATATGTAATTATTATTAAGTATATGGTTATCTGTATATTCTTCAAGTTGTGTTAAAAATTAACGAAATCTAAATTAGTACTTACATAGCTCTGAATAGCCCGGTCGTCGATGAGCTTCCCGTCGTTCCGATGGGTGGCCAGGAAGACGGTCACCATGTTTGCGTTCTCACCCCTCTTTACCTGCGTGTTTGTTATATTTTATTCTTTAGTAAAATAGAAAATTATATACTCCTACTATCAATAAAATCTTATATACTACAATAAATTACATACCAAACGACGAAAATGCTCCGTCATAGGAATCGATCCACCACACCACTTTTCGGCCCTCGTCCTAGCCGCCTTCGCCTTCTCCGACCGCTTTCTGTACGGGGGCTCCTCAAATCGAGCCCTCATCGTGGTCCACTGGTCAGGGGTGATCCAACCAGCAATCGGCTTTTCGGAGCGCTGACGAGCTTTCTGATCGTCAATTGCATCACTGATCAACTTGGCAGCGACGACAGGAAACTGCCTCTCAATCTGCTCGGCCCGGTGTGGTGGATAAAAATAAGTCCTCTACAAAAATTAATAATTAAAATAATAAGTTCTAAAAAATGCTTAAATTATATTAATCATACTAAATTAACTATCTTTAGTTACCTTGAAGTGGGCAAACCAGAATGCCTTCCTCTCTTCCGAGGCATCCGAGTAGTTGATCCACGGACCCCCATAGTTGGACCTTAGAAAGGAGCCCAACGCTCTCTGTACCGACGAGGGACGATATCTGTATACAACGATAACCGACGTATTAATGAATATATATAGATATACAGACATGCATAATATATATATATATATTAAAAAAAAAAAAAAATATATATATATATATATATATATATATATATATATATATATAACTTACTTCGTAGGACCGTCGGCCCAAATCTCCATCCTCGTCTCGTCCTGAGGTGCGCATGGAGGGTCGCTCTGGTATCGATCCGCCCGGGCGGAAGTAGGGACTACCTCCTCCACCTGCTCCCCACCCGCCATGCTACTGTCAGCGGTAGAAAGGCTAGGGGAAGGAGTATGATCAGCAAGCCTGGAACTGCTCGTCGCAGGTGTACTGCCACCCGGACCTATGACCGTATGGAACAATGGAGTGCTCGGGTCAGACGATGGTCCGGAGCCATCCTCTGGTAACGGAGCTCTCTGCCCACCTAAGGACATGGCTCATCCTGGCCTATCTCCGCGTCGTCCTGAGGTGCCTCCGCGTCGTCCTGCCATGCTGATAATAACATTGGAGTTCATAATTTAAGACTACAGAAATATGAATACATCAAAATCACAGTTTATGATTGGAAATATAAATAAATACAATGACAGTTTAGAAATATCTGCATACATTGGAATTCATAATTTAAGTTTTCAAAAATGATCATAGTTCATAATTTAAGATTACAGAAATATGAATACATCAAAATCACAGTTTCTTAATCATCCTCTGAAAATTCATCTTCTTCGTTTGCCTCCTCCTCCTCCTCATTCTCTTCCTCTTTCTCCTCATCGTCACTAGCATCTCCTACTTGTACCTCTTCTACACAAGTAGATATTGAATGGAGAACTTCTGCTGAGTCGACATCAACTGTATTTGGTACAAGAGGCACCTCGTCCTCCTGATAAGCCACTTTGTCGACGTCGTAGGTATTTCTGGCTTTAGTCTTGCATACTGCCCACCAGTCGTACCTCGTTGTTCCCCGTCTAGGATATGTTATAAAATATACGAGTTGAGCTTCACTTTCTAGGATAAATGGTTCATATCCTTGGTATCGACGACGGTAGTTAATATCCACAAGACCATGCTTGTCAATTTTCCATCCTTGATCTTGTATGGGATCGAACAAATCAACTTTGAACAACACGATCTTGGCAGGCTCTATGCCATAGTTGTACGTCAATTCCATGATCTCCCGTAAGACGCCATAGAAATCATTGCCTGGAGTGACATCTTTATAGTTTGTAGATTTGATACACAAGAAACTATTTTTTGTGGAATCAAGATCCAGGAAGCTATCTCTGATGAGAGCATTTGTTGACTTGAACTTAACCCATTCACGCAATAACTTGGCCATATTTTGACGGCATAAATTGGTCCCTTGGCAAGAGTTCTAATAGATTTATTCTCAAGGATGACGTCCGGACGATCGACCTAAACACGAAAAGATACAAAATTAAGTTTAATATTAAGTTATTTCTTGTGCAGTTGTGAATGGAGAAAGATTCTAACTAGCTTCTTACGTACGTATACAGTCAACCAAGACGAAAAATGAATCTCATTTCTTCTTCTACTTCTTCATCTGCAATGTATGGTCTACTTGACCTCACCTCATCATTAAATTTGCTGAAAATCAATAAATATCAGGATATACTCGTTAAATTATAATAACGTAATCAATAAATAGATGACTTGAACGTTAAAGATTTTCACTTACCACTCTAGCTTTTCCACTTCATCCTCCTCGCAGTTGAGTAATATATATAACTGGGCAGCCTTTAGTTCCTCATCATTCAAATATCTCTTTTTTCAATTTTCTAGAAAGCTTTCCAAGAGCATTGAAGACTTTCAATAATGCATCATTATATTCTATATCGCCATCGTCTTTCCTCGGAGCTCTTCTTCTATTTGTAGCAATATGAGGCTTGAAATACATTGAACAAAAGTTTGTAATATCCTCAAGGACATAGGCTTCACAAATAGAACCCTCGACCCGTGCCTTATTTTTTACCTTCCTCTTCAGGTGGTTTAGTTGGCGCTCGAACGGGTACATCCACCGATAACCGACGGGCCCACCAATACGTGCCTCATATGAAAGATAAATTGGCAAATGCTCCATAGAGTTGAAGAATCCAGGAGGGAACACCCTCTCAAGCTTACACAATGTTACTGCAATGTCCTTCTCCTGCTTTTCAAGCCGATCGACGAGCAACTTAGTAGAACAAAGATCTTTGAAGAATATGCTAAGCTCTGTCAGTAGATCCCAAACGACATGAGGGAAGAATTCCCAAAATGTAATCGGGATTAACCTCTCCATAAAAAATGTGACAGTCGTGGCTCTTCATACCCTGTAGTTTGTTCTCCTTCGGGTCAACACATCTTCTCAAATTCGATACGTACCCATCTGGAAATTTTAGGTCCTGGATCCACCTACAAAGTTTACCTTTGTCCTTCTTGTCCAGTAAGAAAATGGCCCTGGGCTGCTTATACTTTCCACTGCCTTCCTTTATCAAATGCAACTCTGGACGTCTGCATATTTCTTCTAAGTCCAACCAGGCCTTGGGATTGTCTTTTGTCTTTCCCTTTACGTCCATCACAGTATTTATTATATTGTCAAATACATTCTTCTCGATATGCATGACATCCAGGTTATGTCTGAGCAGATGTTCACTCCAATATGGTAGGTCCCAAAATATACTCCTCTTCGTCCAGTTGTGAGCGCGGCCAAATCTATCACACTTGTACCCCGCTGTAGGCTCTTCAATAGCACTTGACAATTCTTTAACTTCTTCTCATATCGTATCCCCGGACCACCGTGGCGGTGGACTGGACTTCTCTGCCACGCCAGCACGAAAAGCATTCATGTTCCTCCGGTATGAATGATCCTTTGGCAGGAACTGTCGATGACAATCAAAGAAGCACGGTTTTTCTTCGTATTTCAAACGGAAAGCCTTAGTGCGATCCATGCAATACGGACATGCGAGACGACCATGGGTGCTCCAACCCGATAACATTCCATAGGCCAGGAAATCATTGATGGTCCACATTAGTGCGGCCTTCATCTGAAAGTTCTGCTTTCTGGAAACATCATATGTGGTTGCACCTACTTTCCACAACTGATTCAGCTCATCTACCAAGGGCTGTAAGTACACATCGATGTTCCACTTCGGGTTCTTCGGACCTGGAATAATAACAGTTAGGAACATGTAAGGAGTCTTCATACACATCCAAGGCGGCAAGTTGTGCGGAGTAACAATCACAGGCCAACAAGAATATTGTGAGCCCGAAGGTCCAAATGGGGTAAAACCGTCGAAGGAAAGCCCCAATCTGACATTACGCGGCTCCGAAGCAAAATTGGGATACACTCGATCAAAGTGCTTCCATGCTTCCCCGTCGGATGGATGATCCAGTACTCCATCTATTTGTTCCCGCTTGTGCCAACTCATATTTTCAGCTGTTTCCTTTGCCATAAACAACCTCTGCAATCGCGACGTCAAAGGCAAATAGTACATCGAATCTGTTGGCTTGCGTGCACTAGAAGTCCTTGTTGTACTAGTTGTCTTGAAGCGATCGGTACCACAAAATCTGCAGGCATCTTCATCCTTGTCGTCCTTATAGTACAACATGCATCCGTTGCGACATGCATCAATTTTTTTATACCCCATCCAGAGCGATCTCACCATTCTCTTGGATCGGTAGAAGTCTTTATGTAACTTGCCACCCTCCGATAATATATCTTTAATTAACTCCAGGATTCGGTTGTAGCATTCTTGAGACATGTTAAAATCTGATTTTATGCTCAACAATCTTGTAATCACCTCCAACGGTGAATGGTCATCACAACCAGGATATAAAGGAGTCCTTGCATTCTCCAGCAACTCCATGAACTTTACAGCATTGGCATTCGGTGCCTCCTCAGCTGCATATTGATTGTTCGGATCGAAACTAGGCCCCGCAGCATCGAAAACCATGTTCGTCCACCCTTGGTCGTAATCAGCATGCTCGTGGACATCTACATAAGGCTCCATATAAGGCTCCGGCTTGGAGGCTAAAGGCACAAGTTCTTCGTGTGCGGTCCACTGATAATAATTTGGCATGAAACCCCTCAAATACAAATGATATGTCAAATCAACTTCCGAATGATATTTTAAGTTACAATATCTTATACATGGACACTTAATTTTTGTACGGTCCATGTACTGAGGGAATGCCTTGGCAAACTGCAGAAACTGTTGCACACCCTGTATAAATTCATCCCGCACACCGCACATGTCATCAGGATGACGATTGTACATCCACAAATGGTTCCGCAGATAGTAATTCATATTCATTTTAAGATAATTCTGTAAAGATTGACACAGATAATAATTCATCAGGATGACGATTGTATATCCACAAACGGTTCTACATAATTGCCAAGTGTGGGGACGAATGTCTCAGAACACAACCCAAAATTTATTCTAGCATATATTAGTTTGAATCATCTATGTTCTGTACATATGGTGTAGTATATGTTCTTATCGAATCTAGCATCTGAAGGATGTAACAGAATCAAGATGAACCCACATAATGTAATACTAAGACATTATCTACTACTAAAAGATGTAGTGATAGGTTGTCGTATCATCATTGCCGAGGGATGGGGGTCGGAGGATAGTCAACTTTATCTACGGCTACATAGTTTTTGTCTCGCCAGTCGAATAGCTGTAGGGACTATGTCCTGATCACGATGTCGTACCGTAGATTAATGCAAATTCCTTATAGCAAATGTCGTACATAGATTTCTGTCTCGCCAGTCGAATGTCAGATAATTATACAAATAAAACTAGTCTTAAATACTGGTACCAACTGCCTGAACATGACAGTCCCTAATTTGTACTGGATTTATCCTACCTCTGAGTTTCACACATATTAAAAAGGAAGGCATTTACTGTTAACAAGATAACCTGTCATGAATTGAACAACAGGCAGACTTAGATTTAGGATTCAAAATATGGTATTCAGGTCAACTTAATTTAGTCAAAGGGTACTGAACAGAAAGTCTAATTAAGACTTTCAACTAAGCAGGCAGCCTGGACTGCTGTTTAGAACTTGGCAGGCAAAATCCCATACCATCTGATGACAAACCTATACACACCCTTGCCCAAACCATTTGTTTTATTAGGTAAAACATTCTAGGTTACTCAAGTAACCTGTCGTGCAACATTTGGTGTCAACAACATTCCTTGTTAATTGTAACATACATACTATCATATCCCAACTCTGCCAAAACCTGACCAACATACCCTATACTAATCATTCCATATTTCAGTAATGTCAGTGAGCTAAATCATACTCAACTGTCGAGAATACTTAGGAGAAAACTCATTCACAGGATTTGTATCTATCCTTCGTGACATAGCTAAAATTTTATAGGGCTCGATAATAATTATTAGTCAATTTATTCATCATTTTAAAACCCTAAAAATGTCCAAAAAACTCCCAGTATCAGTAAATAGGGCTCGAACCCTAAATTAGAATTCGAATCCAAGCAAAACATCAAATTGAAAGTTGATATGCCCAAAAAACTTCCAGTATCAGTATATAGGTGTCATACTGTGAGTCTCGTGTCCACACAGTAGGACACGACGTGTCCAAACCAACAAAATAGGTGTTACACGAACTAGAAGCGAGTCCACGCTCTCGTGTCCCCCGCAGCGAGTCCACGCTCTCGTGGACACGAACTAGAAGCGAGAGAGAGAGCTAGAAGACGAGGAGAAACTGGGAAGCGGGGACAGGGGAGAGTTACCTGAGGAGGAGCTACCTGAGGAAGGAGGAGGAGGAGAAGGAGGAGGGAGATCGCCGGAGGAGCTTCGCGGAGGAGGAGGCCGGAGGAGGAAAATTGCCGGAGGAGCGTCGCAGAGGAGGATCACGCAAAAAATTGGGGGGGAGAATTTGTGAATGATCGAAAAGGAAACCCTCGCCGCCTATATGAAACATTTAGCGACGTCCTTCTCGGCCGTCGCAAAACGTCGCTGATATTTAATAAACGACGACGCTGCTTAAAATGTGTCGCTACACGTCGCTATATCAGCGACGTGTACCGATGAACTTGCGACGTAGATTCCTATTTAACAAATTGTAGCCGCTAGACGTCGCTATTAGTCGCTGTTGGCGACAAACAGCGACGTCTTAGATAAACGTCGCTAAACTCCCAAATATGAGCGATGTTTTATCTTGGAGTCGCTAAATACGTCGCTGATGTGACTTATTTTGGTAGTAAAAGAATGGAGCGAATGTATTCTGTTTATTCAAAATTAGTTACATTCACAGGACTACACCTCATGAGCGAAACAGAAGGTTCTTCATCTCTTCATCTGGATAAAAAGTAAAGGGTTACATCGATGTCCAAAAGAAGGAAGAATCCGCTACTCATCAGCAACACATAGCTTGGTCAGTTTGGTAACACCACGCTTTCGTCGGAGGAGGTCATGTTTTACTGTTGAGCAAGCAAACACGGCTATTGAACCTTCGAGAAGCTACACAAATGAGGGCAAATATAGCATGCTAAAACATCTACAAATGGTGATCTCCTCTCCTCCATATGGCGGACGTCGTCGGCCCATTTCTTTAAGAGACCATACCTTCAAAACAACATCCCTAGTGTTACTTTTGCCTACTTGAAGAATCGTAAAAGCAGAACTTTCGTGGTAATGCCCAACTTTCGTCCGACTCTTCGATGTATAAAGGTTCTTCCTACCATCTAAGGAAAACCCTTCCAAAATACGAAGAGTCCTGAGCTCTCTGATGTTGGTGTCAAGTGCTGCATCTTTACCATGCCCAGAATCGCCAATATCGGTCCTGAAGAAATTTGTTGGCCCGATCCCTACAGAATATGAAAAGGGGCAGAAAGACAGTCAGACTTAGTAAAATGCAGGGAAAAACTAAGTCTTGAAGACTCCTATGCGCCCAAAGGGGCTATGCGCCCAAAGGGATATACGCCCAAAATAAGACATATGGGCACATGACTCTCTAATAGTACGTGGGCGCATAACATGCCATGGCTTAAAGGAGCGCATAATAGGGCAACACGTGGGCGCATAGCACATCACAGTGTTGGCACATGACTTCTGTGGGTGCATAGTAATGCTCACAGAAGTATGTTGCCCTAGACGCAAGCGCCAAGACAGAAGAAAAGTCCGAGCGTAACAAATTAACGCTCGAGGCTTCTTTTTTTGAAGTATGCCCTCACCCATAATCGGATCCTGGACTGCCGAAGTCGCTGCTGTAGGAGGAGAGTCACTCGACGCAGCCCCCTTGCCCTTCGTGGATCTCTTGGCAGCCTCGGGAGATATGGTTCTCAAAGAAAGAAGATGAAAAGTTTTCTGAAAAATTAAAAGAGAAAGGAATAATAAAATTTCTCGCTCCTCCAGGGTCTATTTATAGGCATGGGGCACTTCTTATGCGCCCGCCTGTTGTATGCGCCCATTATATGCTCCCACTACAGCCTATACGCCCATATGAAGCATCAGCTCTTTGCACACTATGCGACTGTCCCTTGCTGACATGGACGACGTGTAAAGGATGGACCGCTTCAAATTCTGTTATAATGAATCTGTCAGTTCAGATTTCGAGGAAAATCTCAACAGTCGTATCTCCCTGACAGAGTGGCCAAATACTATGCGCCCAAGGAGAGGGCCATGCTATGCGCCCATTGCCTCACGAGAAGACGATCCATGCTTCTTTTAAAGTATTTCGAACTTGTTCATGTATCAAAAACTTTGAAGGGGGTCCTGTAGAAGCATGAAAAGTTTTCAGTAAATATAGCTCCATGCGTCCAAGTCAAGTGTAGCTCCATGCACCCAGACAATTTAACTCCATACGCCACTTAATAAAGCTCCATGTGCCGAGTCAAGTGTAGCTCCATGAGCCCAGTCAGTGCAGCTTTATGCGCCCAAGACTAGCTCCTCCGAAAGGAGGGCGCATAGCCTGAGACATGGCTATGTGCCCAAGTGTAACTCCCCAGAACCAGAATACTGGAGAGCGGGGGCGGACATAGCCAGCTACGTATATTGAAGTGCAACCCACCTCGCTATATGGTCACGGCTGTCTAGATACATGAGGGTTTAATTATAAGCCATCAGTCTCTTATGGTCATGAACATGCCTATGGTCTCAATCTCAAACAAGTAATAACAGTTGCAAGATGTTAGAGCATCAAATATACAGTAGTAAGGCGTCCCATACATTACATATTTGGATGATCATGAAGCTAGTCATACAAAATGTGAAGACTAGCAAGAGTTTCAGTCATACATGATCAATCCTAGGATTTGTTAATCATGCTACAGCCCGTAGGCAGACAGTAAATAAAGTACAATAGAGCTAACACGTGCTCGTCGGCTAAACGCCTCAAAAGAATATTTTTACAATAAAGTGGCAGAACAAAAGGAAAACCCACTCGTTGCCTTGGTTACGCCTGGTGGTCACCATTTGGCTGGAAGATAGGAAGATCCTCTGGAGCTACTCCGGTATCTCGCCATATAAAACCAACTAGGTCAGATCCCAGAAAGAGCAAGTTACAAAAATGAGGCTTCACTTAAGAACTAAAACCAGCAATTAGCACAAAACATAATTATATAATAAAAGATTAGAAATATATAAAATCATGATAATATACGATGAGATAACCATAGGACTATTCAGATAATCGAGTTACAACCCTTAAACCAAACAAGGACCGGAGTTGTAACCTTCGTCTGAACGGAACTTGGTTTCTACTATTTATTGATAAAGTAAAGCACAAGCAATCAGGTCATGCAACAATCTTGTACAGGATCAGGATAAGACTAGACTGAGTGAGACTCCATCCAATCAATCACGGCCAAGCAATAAGTACGGCTTGATACTTTAACTAGCTGGGGTTATCACAGGCCTAGGTACTAGCAAGATGCAATGAGATATTCCAACAGCCACAAGCCCTGCAGACCATCCAGGTTATCCAGGTCGAATATCCGTTCATGAAGGGTGCAACACATAACAGTGTGCTGGAAATGTGCCATACTCGTCGGCAGGCTACAAGTCCACTTTTGCGTCCAGATAACGGGATTGCCTGTAGCTGGAAAATCTCTTCATGACTACTGGGTTATTTTAGTTATTAGCCTTAGTTAATTTCAGTAGGTATCCCTGACCGTGGTACTCAGGGATCCCTACCCTAGACATGATGCGAAACAATATTGGTTTATTTGTACAACCATAATCGTCTACGGTGTCCAGGCCATTTATTCTTTCATGTCATGCTAGCCGTCACAACAACATTCAATAGTTCCCATTATGCTTACTTGTCATATCTTGTCATGTCATGCCATGTCAATTCACTTGTTATACCGTGCCATGTACAACTATCAGTCCAGTCATGTCAATCAATTCATGATTTATCAAGTTCATAAAAAAGTGCAAGGACATAAAGACAATCGGGTACACAAAAAGGGGGCTCGAGACTCTACGCTGGAGAACCTCTACGCTAGGCCAAGAGGCCCCAAGCGTAAAAATAGCTTTACGTGAGCAAAACCAAGGAAAGACTGCCTCTACGCGAGCGGGAGCCCTACGCGAGAAGGAACTCTACGCGGGCAGGGCTCTACGCTAGCAAGAACCCTATGCAAGCGGAACTTTATGTGCACGAGCACCCAAGTGAAACTCTACGCACGCAAGCCTCTACGCGAGCGAGGGAGAGTCTATGCGAGCACGACTCTATGAGAGCAAGAGTGGCCCCCGCGTAGAGTTCAAGTAAACTCGGCGTAGAAAGGATTACGTTGGCACACAATGCGTGTGCGTAAAGGGGACACTACGCTGTCACGTTTAAGACGTGTACGTAAAAAAGGGAAACACTACGCCAGCACGTTAAAACGTGTGTGTAAAGAAGGAAATGCTATGCTGGCACGTTTAAGACGTGTGCGTAAGAAGGAAAAACACTATGCCAGCACGTTAAAACGTGTGCGTAAAGGAGGAAATGCTACGCTGGTACGTTAAACGTGGGCATAAAACAAATACTACGCTAGCACGTAAGAACGTGTGCGTAAAACTTCATCTTCTCTCCAATGCCAAGACAAGCAGGTGTAAAAGCTCAAGAGCTCAAGAAAGCTCCATCTCGGTCAAGACTCGATAAAATCCAACCATTCCAAAACCAAACTTGCGTAACATCAGAATGCCTTCTACATAGAACTCTTAGTTTTCGAAAACAAGCTAGTTTAGTAGATCAAAACCGAGAAATACAAAAATGCAACAAATTTAGATCTATATGAAATGAACCTTGAAAACTAAAAATACTAAGTACTAAAGTGTCTTAGAATATTGTGAGGAAGACAATAGAACAATAAAACCTAAGTTCCTCCATGAAGAAGTTGCACTTACCTACGGTGGTGCTCGGTGGAGAAGAAATATGGAAGAAGAAAAGAAGTAGTAAATGAGTAACGAATAAGGAGGGAGAATGGTTGTTGGGTTAATAAATGAGGGATAGTGGTAGGTAGGGGTTTGCATATCAACCCAAACCGAGCCCAACCAAGCTGAACCCAACCGAACCCAATGCAGGCCAAGGCCAGGATAAACCACATGAACTATGAAATGCTAACTAACCCATGCCAATGCAAAACCCAAGACAAGCCAGTCAAGACATGTCAAACCAGGATGAACCCAAAATAAATCAAGGCAAGATTAAACCAAGATCAACCTAAGCAAGACAAGTCTAATTATGGGTCGGGATTCCGTACACGTATACCAAAATACGTAATACGAACTATAGGTATTACAACTCTATCCACCTTAAAAGAATTCCGTCCTTGAAATTTAATTAAGAGGCTAGAGAGGCAAGGACAAGCTATATTAATCATAAGCAAGTTATAACTAGGCAATCAATCAAGTAATCATTCATGCAAGCAAAGAAGCTGAGGGTATAAGGCATAAGAAGGACATTATACCTTACGAGTCAAACAGGTCAGAATATCGCAATCGGATATCATTTTCACGCTCCCACGTTGACTCACTTAGAGAGTGATGATCCCAAGCAACACGGACTAAACTAATAGTCTTGTTCTTGAGTATCTTCTCTCTCCGGTCCAATATGGATACGGGTCTCTCCTCATACGAAAGGTTGGTACCAACAACCAATTCCGAATGATCAAGGACGTGACTCGGATCCGGGATATACCGTTGCAATTGGGATACATGGAAGACATCAAGCACCTCACGCAACGACGGCAGGAGAGCAAGACGATAGGACATGTCTCCTACTCGTTCGAGGATATCGAGTGGTCCTATATACCTAGGACTAAGCTTTACCCGTATGCCAAAATTATTGACGCCACGGTTAGGCAAGATCCTAAGAATACATGGTCGCCGACGAAAAATTTAAGGGAGCGTCGATGAAAATCGGCCTAATGGCGCTGGCGATCTTGTGCAACTCGAAGATGATCTCTGACTCTTCTGACCACCTCAACTGTCTAAGTAATCATTTTCGAACCGAGCATCTGTCTTTCTCCAATATCATCCCATGCTAGCGGGGACCTGCACTTCCTACCATACAGCACCTCGAACGGTGCCATCTGGATACTGTCTTAGAAACTGTTGTTGTACGAGAACTCCACCAGGTACAGGTGATCCTTCTATGAACCACCAAAGTTGAGGGAACAAGATCTTAATATATCTTCCAAGGTTCGTATGGTATGCTCTGACTGACCATCTGCCTACGGATGATAAACTGAGCTGAACTGGAGGTGAGTTCCCAAACTCTCTTGCAGACTGTGCCAAAAGTACGACGTAAATCTTGAATCTCTGTCCGAGGTAATACTGATTAGAACACCATAAAATTTGACAATCTGCCTGAGGTACATTTCTGCTAGCTAAGCCGTCGATTGACCAACTCTAAATGGAAAAAAGTGAGCCACCTTCGTGAGCCTGTCTATAATAACCCAAATAGCATCTCTACCGGCCGGGGACCTAGGTAATCCAGTCATGAAATCCATGGTGATATGCTCCTACTTCCATTCTGGAATCGGCAAGGGCTGAAGAAGTCCAGCCGGTCTCTGATGGTCAGCTTTAACTTGTTGGCAAGCCAAACACTGAGAGACAAACTGGGCTATCTTTCTCTTCATGCCATTCCACCAAAAGTGCTTACGGATATCACGGTGCATTTTCGTGCTATCGGGATGAATGGAATACTGAGAACTGTGAGCTTCTACCATGATCTTCTGTCTGATATCTATACTGGATACACAAAGACGCCTCCCATGCCGAAGTGTACCTTCCTTATGGATGCATAACTCTGGTCGTCGTCCTGCCTCACACTCTATTTTGAGTCACAGAAGCTTAGAATCTGTTGACTGAGCTAACTTGATCCGCTCAACTATACTGGACTGAACTTATAGATTGGACATCAATTTTATACTGGTAGGAAGGGCCACTTCTATACCCATCTTCTGAAGATCTGTCAATAACTCTGACTGCCCTGTTAGAAAATAAATCCTAGCTCTCCTGCTTAATGTATCTGCAACAACGTTGGCCTTCCCATAATGATACTGCATGTTGATGTCATAATCCACAAGCAGCTCTAGCCATATCCTCTGATGCATGTTAAGATCCTTCTGGGTGAACACATACTTCAGGCTCTTATGGTCGATGAAAATCTCTACCCTATATCCATACAAGTAGCGTCTCCAAAGCTTAAGTGCAAACACTACTGTTGCCAACTCCAAGTCATGGGTCGGGTAATTTCTCTCATGATCACGAAGTTGACGTGACGCATAAGCTATTACCTTTCCATGCTACATCAAAACACATCCTAAACCTCTGCCTGAAGCATCATAATATACTGAAAATTCTCCGATCCCATCTGGAAGCATGAGAATGGTTGTCGTCATCAAGCCTCGCTTCAACTTCTTAAAAGAATTCTGACATTCTGTTGTCCAGGCAAACTGTGCATCCTTGCAGGTCAACTGGGTCATAGGTGCTGAAATCCGAACAAAATCTGAAACAAATCGCCGGTAGTAGTCGGCCAAGCCAAAAAAGCTGCGAACTTCCGCCATTGTGCTGGGTACTGGCCATATCTCAATGGCTACTATCTTCTGGGGATCTACCTCTACTCCTCCTCTGGTGATGATATGACCCAAGTATGAAATACGATCGAGCCAGAACTCGCATTTATTGAACTTGACATATAACTGGTGCTCAGAGAGAATTTGGAGGATAATTCTGAGATGCTGCTCATGCTCCGCTTCACTCTTGCTATAGACTAAGATGTCATCTACAAACACAATCACGAACTGATCCAAGTATGGCATGAAAATATGATTCATGATGTCCATGAATACAACCGACGCATTGGTTGCTCCAAATAGCATAATAAGGAACTCCCAATACCCATATCTAGATCTGAAAGCCATCTTCGGGATGTCCTGCTCTCTAACTCTAATCTGATGGATCGCAAGTCAATCTTTGAGAATACTGCTGCCCCCTTGAGTTGATCAAACAAGTCATCTATCCTCGGGAGAGGGTATCTGCTCTTGATTGTTACTGAATTCAAGGTACGATAATCTACACATAATCTGGACGTACCAACCTTCTTTTTTACAAGAAGCATCGGGGCTTCCCAAGGTGATCCACTTGTACGAATGAATCCATTGGTTCTGAGTTCTTTAATCATCTTGTACAATATCTCCAACTCTGATGGCACCATCCTGTAGACTCTCTTCGACACTGGAGCTGTCCCTGGAAACAAGTAGATAGTAAATTTGATCTTTTGCTCTGACAGCATTCCTGGAAGCTCTTCTGGGAAAATATCTGGAAACACCTCGACTTTTTGGGGTAACTGTACTGCTGCTACTGCCATCCGCAATACTGGAGAAGAAGGTTCAACATTGCTTCGAAAAAAGAAAAACTTTAGCCCGCCTGGAATACTAAAAACAATCCTGCCAATAAGGCAGTCTATCCTAGCTTATTGGTTCCTTAACCAATCCATCCCTAAGACCACATCATAATCGGCCATCGAGAACTCTATCAATCTAGCGGGGAACGCTCTACCGCTAACAACGACACGACATGAGGAAAACACTATATCTACTTCCACAAGACTGTTACCAGTTAGTATATTGAGGCTTACTGACAATGACTCGAGCTCCAGTCCTATCCGTGTCACGAATCGTACAGACATGAATGAATGCGATGCACCAAAATCAAATAATACTGATGCTGGAAAGGAGTTGATGAGAATAGTACTTGCCACTACCTCACCTGGTGCCAATCCTTCTTCTACGGTCATCGCCATTGCCTGACCATGTCCTCTGGGTACGGGTCCACTCTGCTGAAAACCTCTCTGTCTGCTCTGAATCAGGGCTTGGGCTTGTGCATACTGCTGGGGGTTTTCCTGTTGGAATGCTTGGGACTGAGGCGATAAGGGTCTCGGAAACTGTTGTTGCTTCTGGACTAGTGCTGGTCCTCTCACCGAAGGACTAGTAAAGTTGGACGATGATGAACTACCCCTATTCGGACAGGATCCTATCTTGTGATCCGCTGCCCCACAAGCCAGGCACAATTCCCGTGCCCTGTGACTTTCTGCCACCACATGTCCTGGCTTCCTGTAATGTGAACATCCTAATGCGGAAGAGTGCTTCTGCTTCTGCTGCTGAGGGTTCATCGGGGTTGAATGTTGAACCGACGTCACTGAGGCCGCCGCCTCGGGGTTCTAATTGTCGAAGCCCTAGCTGCCGGGGCTGGTGCTGAAGACTGATTCATATGGCCATGAGATCGCTTCTGACCTCCGGTCCAGTCCACGATCCTCTGGGAGGTATACTCGTGCCTCCTAGTTGCTCTCAATACCGCATCAAAAGTCTGATGTTCAAACTGCTCCACTGCCAATAAAATCTTCAAGTGGAGTCCTTGCTGGAACCGCTGGGCTCTGTCGAACTCGGTCGCTACCAAGGTGGGTGCAAACCGACTAAGCCTCGAAAACTCCGACACATATCCGTCGACCGTCCTACCCATCTACTTCAGATTGGTGAACTTCATTTGTAGATCGTACCAAGCTACAACATCGAAGTACTTAGTCTGGAATCTCTCATGAAATACTATCCATAGAATAGGTGCCATAATCCAACGGCCAGCACCGCCCACCAGCTGCGGACAAGATCCAATAACTGTAGGCATACTACCGACACCTTCTCATTCTCGGGCATCTTTGCCGCTTCTAGAATCAATTTCGTATCCTACAGCCAAGCATCTACGACAATCGCATCCTCACTGTCGTCGAAGAAGGGAGGGTTTAAACGCTTGAAGCTATTGGCTGCCTGGTTCCCATGATGACCGCCTCTGTTCAGAGCATCTTGTACTGCCTGGTGCAGGGCATCACCCTGACGATCTTAAGATGCTAGCAATATCCTGATGAGACCCACCAAGGTGCCATCATCTGGCTCTGGAGGCTGGACTGGCTGAACTGGTGGCTCTTGACCCCCACTAGGCATGACTCTTGAGGCTATTCCTGAATACTGGGCCTGATATCGAGGTTGCTGCTGGCCCACAGGAGGTGCTCCGCCTTGCCGATCGGTAGGACCAGGAACAATACCGCTGAAGAAGACGACACAGGGAACAATAAGGAGGGACCATGACAGATCAAAGAAACAAGCATGTGATCAGGTCAATAATTTAGGGATTCAGAGGATACGAGCAGAGATCAAGGACGAGTGATGATTGAGACATCTATTCGATAAACACTTACATATCTTGATTCACAAGACCTGCATGGGCCACCACTTAAACCATGTAACGCCCTTGCTCTCCAATATTCTGGTTCTGGGGCGTTACACCAAGCCTGACTCAGTCAAAACCATGATCAAAATGTGTAACGAGGTGCATGGCCACGTCAGTCTCCACGAGCAGTCGTGCACCGAAGTATGCAGCCATGTCAATACCACGACCAACCCACGATCTCGCAGCCTGTATGCACCTACATCCTATGCACCCAAAGCAGGACTATGCGTCCACAAAAGAACCAGCGTGTCTCCTCATGTGGGCGTATAACATCATTCCAGCTCAAGAACGACTATAAAAGGGGGGCCTCACCCCTCTTCAAATCAAGAGAACAGAGAGCATTTTCAAGAGCCAAATTGCTGTACTTCTTGCCAGTGAGCCGAAAGTTAGCAATTTTCTTAGGTTTTATTCCACTTTTGTAATCGGAGTGTCAACGGAGTAAAGGAGCAACTGCCGCTCGATCTCCATCGTCCTATTCCCCAGAATTCTTTTTTGTACTCAGAGATCTTCAGCGCAGGATCTCTTAGGCGTACTCGATTTGTGGTGCCTTGTGCCAATAAAAGAAAAGACAATATTTTTTTCTTCTTTTTTGTGTGTGTCGATAAATATAATGACAGAAGTAAATAAATACGGGTCGAGACTAGTGCGGTACCAATGCACGTATCTCAAGAATATAAATAACTGAATGGAAATACTGAACAATATAGCTATATAATATAATAATCCGATGAGCAACAAGGGATTTAAGAACTACTAGAAATCAGAGCTACAAGCCTTAAACCAAACAAGGACCAGGGTTGCAGATCTTTTCTCTAGCAGAACTTAGCCTCTGGCCACTCACCAACACAAGAACATATAAGGTAACACACAATCAAAAGTGTACGGCCAATCATTGACTACGGCTTGATATCGTTAACTAGCTAGGGTTATCACAATCTTAATTAGTAGTATGCAAGTTGAGAAACGTCACTACCACCTACGCTGCAGTAACTCGGATGGCCAAAGGGGCGACGACGGTAGAAGAAAAGAAATATAATCAACCAAACAATCTCAATCAATAGTAGATAAACATCTACTCCAAAAATGAAATATATCAATAGTAGATAAACAAAATCTACTCAATAACATATCAATAGTAAATAAATATCTACTCAATCAATAGTGGACAGGGGCCCACGCCAATCGGGGTTATCCCTGCCACTGTGGGGGCCCATAGCGATCCGAGTACGCGGTAGCAAAAAGTGCCCTCCCCTCCCAATGATCTATATGAGTTTACTAGTCAATTACCTATAACATTTATTTTTAATTCTCAAGTCGTGGACACTCAAGAATTGTCCTATAATGATGAGCCAAGGGTACAAGTCATTTGTGAGATATCTCTGGCAAATGTTCTCAATACACAGTACGCGCGATACAATAGACAATACTCACACTCGATTGTCCCACTACAACAAAAAGGTCTATTAATAACGCTCGATAAGACGTATTGATGACGCCTGATACCTAAGCGTTATCAAAGTTCGAAATACCTTTTTTTATGACGGTTTGGGCTAATTTTGGGCTTTTTATAACGTTTATAAAAGAAAAGCGTTATTAATATTTTAGAGCGGTGGAAAACTTGTAATATTTTGCAAACTTATTAATATTAAGCGTTCGAAATATTAGGTTCGGTCCAGCGTCCTCTTCCTCCGCTCCTCCTCCTCTTCCTTTTCCTCTTCCTCCGCTCCTTCTATTTCCCCTCTCCTCCTCCTCTTCCTCTTCCTCCGCTCCCATGCCTAGGGTTAGGTTTAGGGTTTCTCCTCCTTCTCCTTTCCTGGATCTCGCCCCCTCCAAACCCTAGATCTAATCGAGGAACCCTAATTCCTCGGAGATCCCATCCGAGACCTCGCTAGATCTGAAGTTGGGGAGAGCGAAAAACAATGGACGTGGTGTCGATCCAGGTCCCTTACCGGAATATCAACGACGAGGCAGGTCTGGAGATGGTCCGCCTCGACGGAGAGATCGCCCGTACCGACGACGAGTCCAGGCTCCGGGGTCCAGTTCGGCTGGGCCCTCCAGCTCTTCCTCTTGATCCCCTACATCCAGGTCAGATCTCTCTCTCCGTCGACGTCATCGGCAAGTGGTCGTACCATAACCTGCTCAATGAACGCCTCCCTCTCGACGTCGATGAGCCGGGAGCAACCATCCCGCCGACTTTTCGGTCGCTGCACTACTAATTCTAAGAGATTGAATCCAACCACACTCAAATTCGGACAATTTAGTTTCCAACGGGAAGTTACAAAGAGAGGTAGCACGCCGAACACCAATAGAGAGAACGAGTAGGATGCCGGAGCCCTTCTATGTGAGAAAGAAGCTTTGCCTGCCATTTGTGGTTTTCGAGCTGTTTTTGTTGCTCCATCAAAGAGAAGGAAGTAAATTGCATCAGAGTTGTAACACCCTGTTTTCTAAAATTGGGGATTTTTGAAAATTTATTATTTATTAAGTGGTATTTTAGTCATGGTATGATTTTCTGGTAATTTTAGTTAAGTTAAACCATTTCTAAAGTCATGCTAAGTCATGACTTATGACTTTGTGATTTTGGTTAGTATAACTTAGTGTAAACCCTAGTTTTTCTTAACCTAGAAGTTGCCATGATCATGTGAGCTTAGCCATAGGCTTAGAACACCAAATTAGTGATTTTTAGCCTAAAGGGTATTTTGGTAATTTTCTAGAAATTATTTGGAATTATTTGTATTTATGTGTTTTTATTATTGGTTAGTGTCATGAGAGCCCCTAACCAAGTTTAGCCTAATCTAGAGATTAGTTACTAACCTAGAATGCTAAGGGGATAGATATTTCCAATGGTTAAAGTAGAGTAAATATCTTGATATTTACTTTATGGATATTTTCCATGAATTACTCAAAATATCCCAACCCCTTTACACAAAGTCTTGCCTTAGCCTAGAAGAAAGCCAAGGACACCTCCCCTACCCCCATGGCAGCCAAGGGCATCCCCCTAGCAGCCCACATTTCTATTTAATCCCATTTCTTTCATTCATGAAAATTTTACATGAATTTAAATCCTAGAAAATCCCATTTTCTTCACAAGACCACAACTTGATCAATTTTGATCCAAATCACCTCTAGTTTCTTGCATTGGACTCCCCTACACTAGAGGGTACTACTTAGGGCCTGCTATTGAGGATTTGGAAGCTTTTAGCATCACAAAGTTGAAGGATACACACCCCCCCCTCTTCTTTGATTTTCATTAGATTTGCACAAATAGGTAAATGCCCATAAACTTTGTTAATTTTGTGTTTTCTCTTCATATTTGCATGCATCTAGGTACTAGGGTACTGTAGGACAAATTTGGTGAAAGTTTCAGTTGGTTTGGTGTCCGTATCGGACACATATCCTAAACTAGGAAACCATGTTTGATGAAATACCACAATGGACTTATTTTTGTGTTTTTGTAAAACAAATTACACAAACTTGTAGCCCTAGACTTGCTGATCACTAAACACGTGGACTGAGCACATTTTTGTGCTGTGTCCGTGTCCAAATTGGACACGAACCGACCGTACGAGCCCATCGTGCATGCCGTGCTACCCGACACTTCGTGCGCACAGCTCAGGCCACTTGGACACGGGTAACTTGACACAGACAAGGGGGCAATGTCTGCGAGCATGCCCCTAAAGTCTCATGTCGCGTCGTGTCGTGTTGAGTGAGAAAACTCACTCGTACTGGACACGTGCTGTCAGCACACACGCGCGCGGGCACGACTTTGAGCATGTCGTGTTGCGTGGATACGACACTAGAGTGTCTCGTAGTGACACGAGCATGAAGCCCTACACGTGGCGTACACGTGGACACAAGCACGTGGTGCGTCGTGTCCTGTGTCGCGAGCACGAGGCGTGTGACAACATGCACGACGCTGTCGAAACACGCGTGTATCAGTCATATTTTCACGACTGATACGGAGTTCGTTTTGTGTCCACGAGTATCGTGGACATGTGTCAGAGTGTCCATCGTGTAGCCCTATGTGTGGGCTACACGTGTGTGTGACCACGAGTCGTGTCGTGTCTCGTGGTGTGTCCACGAGACACGTGAACATGTGCACGACGCTGTGCACTGTGTTCGTGTATCAGTGCTTACCCGTGTGATAATTTCGAGTGATTGGACACGTGAAACCGTGTCGTGGTGTCGTGTCAGGTACCTAGGACACTAGTATATGTATGGGGTGTCAGTTACCAACCAATTGATTCGAGTCTTAGCTCGTTTTAGAGTGTGTATTTCGAGTTACCCTGTTTCGAGATAAACAGTCCACAGTTCCTGTTTTTAGGATTTTCCCAGTTTTCAAAAGTGGATTTCAAAACCAAATTTGATACGTTTAATGCATTGTATGAGTGTATTTTAGTATGTATATACGTAGTATATATGTATATGTGAGTGTGGGTGAGATTTGGGAATAAATGGTAGTGTATAGGTGGAGTTATGTATATATATACATATGTATGTATATATGTTATTGTATGTGTGTGTTGGGGAGCCAACTTGGTTCCAGAAATTCTGGAACCCTTTCCCCCTGTCCAGCCTTCTCTGTCCAGCCCTCTCTCACTGTCCTCCACTTCTGTCTTCACTCTCTCTCTCATTCTCTCTCTCTTACTCTAAGTCTCTCTCTCTCTTATCTCTATATATAGGTGATATATATATATATAGGTTGATAGGTTGATATATATATATATATATAGATATATATATATATATATATATATATATATATATATATATATATGTATGTATATATAAATGATATATATACATTTGTATTAGGTCTCTTTATGTCAATATATAGATATATGTGAGTGGGGGGTTTGTAGTATATTTAGTATTCATATATTGGTATATAGGTAGTGGATACTTGGGTATATCCATATATGTAGATATATGTTTATATGTATGACTTCTAGTTATAGGTTATATGGAAACCCTATGACTAGCCTATGGCCAAGAGTATTAGCCTATGGCTTGGGGCTAACCCTAATGGCCCAAAACCCAACTTGATGACCCTTGTTGACTAAGGGTTGACCAAAGCCAATCTTAGGTCAAAGTTGACCTAGTTTACCTAGAATTGACTAGGAATGACCTAAAACAACTAGTTGACTAGTTTGACTAAAACCCTAACTAGTGTTTGACTAGTTGACTTAAAGTTGACCATTGTTGACCATGGTTGACTAAAGTCAACTATTGGTCAAACTATGACCTAATTGACCTAAAAATGACTAGTTCAACTAGGCTGACCATATTGACTTAATCACCTTATTGACTAGTCTTTGTTGACCTAATTACCTGACTGACTAGTCTTTGTTTGACCAATACCTTAGTTGGTCTAAGTTTGACTTAGACTTGACCCAGATTGATCATGTTGACTAGTATTTGACTAGTTTGATTAGAGTGTTGACCAGGAGTTGACTTTAACCTAGATTTAACTAATCTTGACTTGTTTGACCTTGTTTGACTTTATTTGACTTAGTTTGATTTCCTGTGATCTAGTATGACTTCTTGTGACCTAGTTGACTATTAGAGTTGACCAAGAGTTGACTTCTGACTAGATTGACCTAGAATCATGTAGTATGCATTGTATACTTTATTTTTACCATTGTGGATATATTGTGACTTGTATTGCTCTGATTAGGAGCCATACACCTCTCCTCAGACAGTATATCCTCTTCAGACATTCAGTTATCAGGCGAGTATATTCTCTGACCGTTTCATACTTGTTCAGGCTTTACTTCTCGCTCTAGATCACTTTACTTGATGCTGTCACGTTGGTAACACGGATTGGTACTATATGGATCTTTACATGAGATGTTATCCCCCTCGGGAGCATCGGGTACTTCATGTTATGTGTGTTTCACTATCATCATGTACTCCTATGCTTCCATCATTCATGTGCACTCATGTGATCATGTACTCTCATGTTTACTGAGCCCTCATGTATACTATCATGTGCACCCTTTCATGGGCCCCATGTGATATCATGTATAATAACGTAACTTGTATAGATCCTTGTGTATTGATTGAAGAAACGGGAGAGTAGAAGTGGACATGTGAATAATTCCAAAGTAGTCATGTGCAAACTCAGTAGTGTAATCATGTATAAATTCTAGCCATTCACCTGTCTATCTTGTGCTTTATATCACTAGTCACTTACAGTTCTCTATATACAGTAGATATTTTATTACAGCTATCTCTTTTACAGCTTATATTTCCTTTCAGCAGTTCATGTATCTTACTCTATTGCCTGTATCGTATTTCCTAACCTGATATGAACTACGTGAGATGTATTATGCTCGTTCCTGTCCTGACTGGACCTGTTAAAAATATTACAGAGGATGAGAATGAGGCCCTGGTGACTACCTATATGGAGCAGGACTAGATGATACTTATATTGAGGACCCTCAGCAGGATCCACCTGCAGCTGAGGATGTTGCCCCAGTAGTCTAGGCTAGTTTAGCTAGACAGTCTTTCGCTATTATCTTTTGTCTCATATTCTGAGTTATATTTTGAGATGTTGAGATATATAGACTCTTAGACTTATTGTATTATGAGTTGACATTCTGGATGTTATGTATCCTAGATACTAAGACTTATTTCATCTATGCTATGGTTCTCTTTGAGTTACTATCTATCTTCTGTCTTTCATTCTTCTACCTTAGATGTGATTGAGACTATATGTTGTGATGTTACCTCCACTCGGAGAGTATAAACTATACAGGTACTTTTATATTGTTAGATGATTGACCTAGGACAGCGTTCTATCGCCGACACTGCGGCGTAGGCTGGGCGTTGTTACGTTCTCGTACCCTAACAGTGGGTGCGGGTCGTGACACGTTTTTAGTGGTGGCCCATGCAGGTCGAGTTTATGTAGTGGTATTCGAACTAGAGTATCACTACAGCCTGTGATAGGATTTGAGGAATAGGCTTAGAGAGAGTGGATACTCATCACTGTTAGGATACCTTGAGAGATTCCTGGGATGACCCTTGAGAATCTTATTTGAAATTACGATTTAAACTCCTTTTCCCTTGATTGAATTTGATTTTGGAGGATTCACTGTAGAACTTTGAATCCTGGTGTTAGTTGATGATTTTAAAATTTTTGTAGTTGTTGATTTTAATTTCTTAGTGTTAGATTAATATCTTTTATTTTAAGGTACTCAATCACATTTATGAGAAAACTCTTATCTGTTTCTTGCCATCTAATCCTCTTGCTAATTGCTTTTCATTGAAACAAACTGTCCCCTCTATTTTTGCATCTTGTTTAAACTCTTTCTACCAAACTATGTGACTGTATCCCAAACCTGACTTACTCGACATTTCCTCGAATCAAGACTTATTGAGACCTTCTAACCTTGACCTATGATTTGATCGAACCCTAACTATATTCATCTAGTAGCTTATCTATCCCTAAGACTGTGTTCCTAAATTATTTACTGGATTCCTAATTAATTTTATTCCATGGGTTAATTTGATCTTCTTTAATTTTTGCATCAATTTGTCACGTCTTGAACTCCCACTTTCTATTCTAGATCATTGGACGTCCTTTACCGTGACTTAGACATTCGGAGTATAATACTAGCTGTTACCTTCCAACAAACTTCACATGTAAGACCAAGACTAGCCTACCTTCATGTAGGTATTCTATGTCCTACTAAAACCCGTCTCCTTGTACTTTATTTTCTTGATATAATTTTCTGGTCAAATGGCTAAACTATAACCTCTACCATGATACTAAATTGATTCTTATTTCAATTAGAGATCCACCTTGGCACAACTCTTCCGACCTGGCATGTGATGGTGTTCTGCTTGAATCCTTAAATACTTAACCTTGTACCTTACCTTGGATGCTTGACCCGATTGGTTAAGGATCTTGGACTATGTATCTTCTTTCATCATTTCCACCCTTACTTATATCTTATGCTATAAATTTATCCTTGGTTTTACAAGCTTATCCTTTTCGAGCTTGGTCATGATATATTTTATTGGGTGTACACCCACTAACATATTATCTAATCAGAACCGGCGCATGATGGTCTGATCAACCTATTGCGTTTTGGTTCGCTTTTTCATATATTAATCTACGTGGATGGAGACAGTTAAACTTGCCCTAGAATCTTATCCGCAACAGCCTTGACAATTCTCCTTGGAATTATTTTATCGCCTATGAACCTCGTATTCGTATCCAGTCGAATTAAATTTAATCATGATCTGGATCTTCATCATTGGATGCTCGTGCTCATACTTAATTTTATTGATTTTCCATCTTGCCCAAATCTCGATTTATCCTGAAATTGATCAACTTAGATCGTGTCAAGACTAAAATCTATTTGTGATTGTTTGTGCCTAATTTTTAATTTTCTTTTACCATTTTATGGAATAGTAACTTTTAATGATTTCTCACTTACTTGTTAATAACCAATTTTCATATAGGATGGTAGACGGCCTATAGCCTTGATGATTGTTGTTCCTTTACCTTCCCAATTAGGACACCTTAGATTGCTTGTACGTTTTGATAACATAGGACAGTATTGATCTAGAATGACTAGTGCACCTAGATGAGACCGCAGACTGTCCCATTTAACTGTCCCCCTGGTACCACTATTTCATCACGAATTTTGGTTCAATTTAGGCCATAGACCTTTCCCACTCTAAATTGTGATCATCGTAGGCACATTACCGTGACTTTTAAATTTGGAGCACAAGACTAGTTGTTTTCTCAAAACTGACTTCGCATACATGACCTAGACATGACACTCTACAGCCATGACCTTAGTGTCCCACTCAGGCATACCATCATATGCTTCATTTGCTTAGTACGATTTTCCTGACTTGAGACTCCATCCTGATTTACCCCATGGAGTTACTTTTGGCTTCGATTTGAATTAAGGACACCTTATGACCTAAAACTGTTAGCCAATTTTTGGACATGACCCAGTATAGGTCTACTACCCATATTTTGCTTGTTGACCTTGTATGTTGCCTAGGTAGTGGCTTCGTCCCCGACTGTTGGAAGTTTGACCTAGGAGGAGTACGACCATCTAAATTTCGAGGACGAAATTATTTTAAGGTGGGTAGACTTGTAACACCCTATTTTCTGAAATTGGGGATTTTTGAAAATTTATTATTTTTATTATTTATTAAGTGGTATTTTAGTCATGGTATGATTTTCTGGTCATTTTAGTTAAGTTAAACCATTTCTAAAGTCATGCTAAGTCATGACTTATGACTTTGTGATTTTGGTTAGTATAACTTAGTGTAAACCCTAGTTTTTCTTAACCTAGAACTTGCCATGATCATGTGAGCTTAGCCATAGGCTTAGAACACCAAATTAGTGATTTTTAGCTTAAAGGGTATTTTGGTAATTTTCTAGAAATTATTTGGAATTATTTGTATTTATGTGTTTTTATTATTGGTTAGTGTCATGAGAGCCCCTAACCAAGTTTAGCCTAATCTAGAGATTAGTTACTAACCTAGAATGCTAAGGGGATAGATATTTCCAATGGTTAAAGTAGAGTAAATATTTTGATATTTACTTTATGGATATTTTCCATGAATTACTCAAAATATCCCAACCCCTTTGCACAAAGTCTTGCCTTAGCCTAGAAGAAAGCCAAGGACACCTCCCCTACCCCCATGGCAGCCAAGGGCATCCCCCTAGCAGCCCACATTTCTATTTAATCCCATTTCTTTCATTCATGAAAATTTTACATGAATTTAAATCCTAGAAAATCCCATTTTCTTCACAAGACCACAACTTGATCAATTTTGATCCAAATTACCTCTAGTTTCTTGTATTGGACTCCCCTACACTAGAGGGTACTACTTAGGGTCTGCTATTGAGGATTTGGAAGCTTTTGGCATCACAAAGTTGAAGGATACACCCCCTCCCTCTTCTTTGATTTTCATTGGATTTGCACAAATAGGTAAATGCCCATAAACTTTGTTAATTTTGTGTTTTCTCTTCATATTTGCATGCATCTAGGTACTAGGGTACTGTAGGACAAATTTGGTGAAAGTTTGAGTTGGTTTGGTGTCCGTATCGGACACGTATCCTAAACTAGGAAACCATGTTTGATGAAATGCCACAATGAACTTGTTTTTGTGTTTTTGTAAAACAAATTACACAAACTTGTAGCCCTAGACTTGCTGATCACTAAACACGTGTACTGAGCACATTTTTGTGCTGTGTCCGTGTCCAAATTGGATACGAACCGACCGTACGAGCCCATCGTGCATGTCCTGCTACCCGACACTTCGAGCGCACAGCTCAGGCCACTTGGACACGTGTAACTTGACACAGACAAGGGGGCAATGTCTGCGAACATGCCCCCAAAGTCTCGTGTCGCGTCGTGTCGTGTCGAGTGAGAAAACTCACTCACACTGGACACGTGCTGTCAGCACACACGCGCGCGGGCACGACTTTGAGCGTGTCGTGTCGCGTGGACACGACACTAGAGTGTCTCGTAGTGACACGGGCATGAAGCCCTACACGTGGCGTACACGTGGACACGAGCACGTGGTACATCGTGTCCTGTGTCGTGAGCATGAGGCGTGTGACAACGTGCACGACGCTGTCGAAACACGCGTGTATCAGTCGTGTTTTTACGACTGATACGGAGTTCGTTTTGTGTCCACGAGTGTCGTGGACATGTGTCAGAGTGTCCATCGTGTAGCCCTATGTATGGGCTACACGTGTGTGTGACCACGAGTCGTGTCGTGTCTCGTGGTGTGTCCACGAGACACGTGAACACGTGCACGACGCTGTGCACTGTGTTCGTGTATCAGTGCTTACCCGTGTGATGATTTCGTGTGATTGGACACGTGAAACCGTGTCGTGGTGTCGTGTCAGGTACCTAGGACACTAGTGTATGTACGGGGTGTCAGTTACCCAACCAATTGATTCGAGTCTTAGCTCGTTTTAGAGTGTGTATTTCGAGTTACCCTGTTTCGAGATAAACAGTCCACAGTTCCTGTTTTTAGGATTTTCCCAGTTTTCAAAAGTGGATTTCAAAACCAAATTTGTTATGTTTAATGCATTGTATTAGTGTATTTTAGTATGTATATACGTAGTATATATGTATATGTGAGTGTGGGTGAGATTTAGGAATAAATGGTAGTGTATAGGTGGAGTTATGTATATATATACATATGTATGTATATATGTTATTGTATGTGTGTGTTGGGGAGCCAACTTGGTTCCAGAAATTCTGGAACCCTTTCCCCCTGTCCAGCCTTCTCTGTCCAGCCCTCTCTCACTGTCCTGCACTTCTCTCTTCACTCTCTCTCTCATTCTCTCTCTCTTACTCTAAGTCTCTCTCTCTCTCTTATCTCTATATATAGGTGATATATATATATAGGTTGATATATATATATATATATATATATATATATATATATATATATATATATATATATATATATATATATATATATATATATATATATATATATATATATATATATATAGATATATATATATGTATGTATGTATATATAAATGATATATATACATTTGTATTAGGTCTCTTTATGTCAATATATAGATATATGTGAGTGGGGGGTTTGTAGTATATTTAGTATTCATATATTGGTATATAGGTAGTGTATACTTGGGTATATCCATATATGTAGATATATGTTTATATGTATGACTTCTAGTTATAGGTTATATGGAAACCCTATGACTAGCCTATGGCCAAGAGTATTAGCCTATGGCTTGGGGCTAACCCTAATGGCCCAAAACCCAACTTGATGACCCTTGTTGACTAAGGGTTGACCAAAGCCAATCTTAGGTCAAAGTTGACCTAGTTCACCTAGAATTGACTAGGAATGACCTAAAACAACTAGTTGACTAGTTTGACTAAAACCCTAACTAGTGTTTGACTAGTTGACTTAAAGTTGACCATTGTTGACCATGGTTGACTAAAGTCAACTATTGGTCAAACCATGACCTAATTGACCTAAAAATGACTAGTTCAACGAGTCTGACCATATTGACTTAATCACCTTATTGACTAGTCTTTGTTGACCTAATTACCTGACTGACTAGTCTTTGTTTGACCAATACCTTAGTTGGTCTAAGTTTGACTTAGACTTGACCCAGATTGATCATGTTGACTAGTATTTGACTAGTTTGATTAGAGTGTTGACCAGGAGTTGTCTTTAACCTAGATTTAACTAATCTTGACTTGTTTGACCTTGTTTGACTTTATTTGACTTAGTTTGATTTCCTGTGATCTAGTATGACTTCCTGTGATCTAGTTGACTATTAGAGTTGACCAAGAGTTGACTTCTGACCAGATTGACCTAGAATCATATAGTATGCATTGTATACTTTATTTTTACCATTGTGGATACATTGTGACTTGTATTGCTCTGATTAGGAGCCATACACCTCTCCTCAGACAGTATATCCTCTTCAGACATTCAGTTATTAGGCGAGTACATTCTCTGACCGTTTCATACTTGTTCAGGCTTTACTTCTCACTCTAGATTACTTTACTTGATGCTGTCACGTTGGTAACACGGATTGGTACTATATGGATCTTTACATGAGATGTTATCCCCCTCGGGAGCATCGGGTACTTCATGTTATGTGTGTTTCACTATCATCATGTACTCCTATGCTTCCATCATTCATGTGCACTCATGTTATCATGTACTCTCATGTTTACTGAGCCCTCATGTATACTATCATGTGCACCCTTTCATGGGCCCCATGTGATATCATGTATAATAACGTAACTTGTATAGATCCTTGTGTATTGATTGGGGAAACGGGGGAGTAGAAGTGGACATGTGAATAATTCCAAAGTAGTCATGTGCAAACTCAGTAGTGTAATCATGTATAAATTCTAGCCATTCACACGCCTATCTTGTGCTCTACATCACTAGTCACTTACAGTTCTCTATATATAGTAGATATTTCATTACAGCTATCTCTTTTACAGCGTATATTTCCTTTCAGCAGTTCATGTATCTTACTCTATTGCCTGTATCGTATTTCCTAACCTGATATGAACTGTGTGAGATGTATTATGCTCGTTCCTGTCCTGACTGGACCTGTTGAAAATATTACAGAGGATGAGGATGAGGCCCTGGTGACTACCTATATGGAGCAGGACTAGATGATACTTATATTGAGGACCCTCAGCAGGATCCACCTGCAGCTGAGGATGTTGCCCCAGTAGTCTAGGCTAGTTTAGCTAGACAGTCTTTCGGTATTATCTTTTGTCTCACATTCTGAGTTGTATTTTGAGATGTTGAGATATATAGACTCTTAGACTTATTGTATTATGAGTTGACATTCTGGATGTTATGTATCCTAGACACTTAGACTTATTTCATCTATGCTATGGTTCTCTTTGAGTTACTATCTATCTTCTGTCTTTCATTCTTCTACCTTAGATGTGATTGAGACTATATGTTGTGATGTTACCTCCACTCGGAGAGTATAAACTGTACAGGTACTTTTATATTGTTAGATGATTGACCTAGGACAGCGTTCTACCGCCGACACTACGGCGTAGGCTGGGCGTTGTTACGTTCTCGTACCCTAACAGTGGGTGCGGGTCGTGACAGAGTTACTCAATGCTGCAAGGTTAAGTGCGATACTCTTCGTGCTTTTGTTATGTAATCTTTGGTTTTCTGAGGTCATTATTAGTGAAATGTAGCTCATGCATTAGTTCTTCTTTCTACAGAGAAAGCTTCTTCGAGGGCCGGATATTAGAAATCTCTGAGTGTGCATTTTCTTCTCCAACCTCTTCTGGAAAGGCATTGGCATCCAGTTACAGCAGGAGCGAGTCATTCCTAATTTATAGGAAAGATAATGTTTAGGAAAAGTTCTTAGCATTTGTATCATTTTATTGCATGAGGACCTTTTGTTTGACCATTCCCATGGTAGAGTTCTTATTCTCATTTATACAGAAAATGATGTTTATCATTCTTCTCATTTTGTTCGGTTGCGAGTTCACTTCATTTGAGCATTCTAATGGTAGAGTTCTTGAAAGTTTACATACTAATAATATTATTGGTTTTCTAAGATAAATACATTATTAACTTCCTTGATGATGGTAAGATCTATTTTCTTGTGATGATAAAATCTATTCCCATTGTTCTGTTGTTTGTTGTTGTCAGAATTCCATCAGAGGACATAAACAAGTATAAAGAATGCAAGCAACAATACACACTCCTATGGGGCTTGTCTAGAGATTTGGGCCTGAGATGAAGCTAATCTCCGGATCTTTGAGGTACTGACAAAAGTCATAAATCTTATGCTGAACTATTCACTAGTTTTTTTTTGCACCATTAGCCAGTTTTGGAAACCCAAAGACCCTAAACCTCTCTGATACTTGCAAATGCCAACGTCCACAACCCATTTGAAAATGGCCAAGCCAATTTGCTGCCACAGCAGACCCTGCTGCTTGCATATGGCAAGTGGGCAACCTACTGCTGTTCCGACCCCTCACTCTACTGCACAAGCCTAAGCCCTCTCACCATTGGACATTGCAGTGCCAAGCCAATATAACCTCTGCTACCCAGTGTTCCCACAGAGCAATACAACCCGACCCCTTTCTCTTTAACAAACAAAACACACACACACACACACACATACACACACACACACACACACACACACACACACACATGAGACATATCTGTATTCAAACCCCCCAAATCTTAGATAACCTCTGATACACACTTAAAGATTTCTCCAAAATCTTTGAGATACACTAATCTCTAATAAACTTCTAACATATCACCATTTCCTCTAATCTCTGATACTAAAATCCCCAAGTATCAGTTACACTACCAAGTCACAATACTCTGTCACCCACATCTCATATGGCCAAAGGGCCACTGCTACAACTGTATTTGCATTTGTTTGTAGTACAGGCCAACATGGCTGCTGCTGCACTTGTATTTGTCAAAGCAAATGCCAATGGCCTTGCCCGATCCCATACCCTCTAATACTCTAGTACTCCCATGCTCTGATACTACTAACCAAGTCTCTCTAACTCTGATACTAGCAACCAAGTCCTAAGGCCAAGCCGAGGCTCTGCTCGAGCCATCCCCAAAGCATGCTCTGCTGCCAGAGCAGAACCCAAATCAGCAGATACCAACTGAACCCCTGACCTTTGATACACAAAATAAAATTATGATACAATATACACTCCAAACCTCCCCCGACCTTTGAACCCAAATCAGCAGATACCAACTGAACCCCTAACCTTTTAC
This sequence comes from Iris pallida, assembly GCA_029216955.1. NCBI lineage: Eukaryota > Viridiplantae > Streptophyta > Magnoliopsida > Asparagales > Iridaceae > Iris > Iris pallida. The sequence continues at coordinate 19,222,599 of JANAVB010038018.1, read as the reverse complement.
CAACCAGAGAGGTGATAGCCTTAAAAGAGCTGAATTAAAGATAAGGATTCATGTAGCCGCACCAAAATTTTGGATACAAGGTTGTTTGGATGTTTCATAACTTCAAATATTTTCCCACTTCCTGTACTTATGCATTCTTGATAGGCCTACACAGGTTTTACCTTTTGTTGTAAATCATTTTACTTACAAATGCAATCAGCTTTGGCGCCTCTAACCATGATACTAAACTTGTGAAGTCTGTTGTGGGCTACTGTTATCTTTCTGTAAACTTTAAAATATAATTGTGCAGAAGTACCTTTTATTCACTGTCCAACACTTCATATATCTGTGTCTCCTTGCTTGGTCGTATGAAAATAAAACTTATATATTGACATTTTTTTATTTCTGGTTCGTAAGAATGTTATAGTATTCCCGTCAAGGGCTGTGGCAGTGGAAAATGCTCCCCGGTTGTTCTCGCCAAGACTTGCCATTGTTGATGAACATTTGACTAAACACTTGCCCAAGCAGTGGCTGACATCTTTAGCATTGGAGGTAATAATTTATACCTGTCTTTTTCTTTTATTTGTACATACGAATATGCACTAGACAGTGCTGAAAGCCTGAATAACGGTATAGCCTAGCCCAGATGAATTTTCTGGTGTTTGTTTCAACTAGTACAGTAGTCTATATGTTTACTTGTTGATTTCATGTAAAGTTATTTGTTATACATCAAAGTAAATAAAAACCTTCAAAATGCAATCTATATTTCTACTATTGTAGAACCAAAATATCTTTACCGATTTTCCTGGCATAATGCAGATTCCCTTAAGTGTGATTGTGGCGTGGATAATGGGAGTTCAAATGGATATTGATTTCAACTTATTGGAGACTTGCTCATTGCTTATAGCAGAAGTGGTTACAGCCTTCACTTTGCAGGTGATATGATTATCAAATTATCAACAACATAAGTAAAATTCTTTCGCTCTTTTTTGTTTTGATGTACCAAACTAATCTCAGACCACTATAAATTTGTGTCGTTGGAATTGGTTTTTTCTTACAAAATCTCTGCAATAGTTTTTTATGGTTTCTATATAATGTTATGGTTGCTCCCATTTTCATGAAAACTCTTTTCTAAGGGATTATTCTATCAAGCTTGCTCCAGATATGGGACAAATACCTGATCCCTATCATGACCTAGTTTGTTTTACTCCTATCTCTTAATATTTTATGATTAGATTTGATTTTTAGGCCTAACAATTATATGGACTGATTTGGTTGTCTTCTCTTTTTCTCAGAATTTTACTGGTGTTCCGGCTGTCGTTGATCTTTCATAATTATTGGTTATGTGGCCAAGTTTTGATGTGGACAATTTTGGTAGTTGTAAATATATATATATATATATATATGTATTTGGATATTCTATTTTGAGAATGTAATGAAGATGTTGATATGTACTCTATTTTGAGAAATGTAATAAAGATGGTGATATATAATATTAAGTTTTTGGAATATAATATATAATGTGCAGTATAGAGTGTTATAAATATGCTAATTTGAATAGTATAAAGTATTATAAATGTGCTGCATTGAGCCTATACATATTATCTATTCATAACGTTTTACAACTGTCCTAAATAGTGCACTATATATTAAATATTCATAACGCTTTTATAGAAACTATTCATGACGGTTTTTTTATAACGCTTTTAAAAAACATTTATAACATCCGTTTTTATAGCGGTTGCTTTGAAAAAAAAAGCGTCATGGTTTGTCATTAATAACGCTTTTTAGCCATCATTAAGAGTTTTTTGTTGTAGTGTCCATTGCCAAGATATAAATAGATTAGACATATAACAAGTTAAATCCACGGTGTCAATAAAGAACATGCATCCAGTCTCAATCTAGAAGTCAATCAGAAATCAAATCTTAATCTAGAATTCAATCGAGAAAATCAGTACATGAGTGCGCTACTATGAGCCACTAAATCGAGCTTAGCATATACAATAATCTGGAGTACACCATGACAGACCACTATCTATAATCTGGACATAGAACAATACATGAACATAAGCATGTGTCATGTATATAGGATGTACAATCCTTCACTAACTATCCAAGGTCATCTAATCATGTTAAGAGTCCATTACAATTGAGAAGATATCAAAAACGGACAAAAATGGGCAAAAACGGACAAAAACGTACAAAACGGACAAAAACGGCATTCCAGCGGTATACGGCGGCATACCGACGATATTCCGGCCTAAAGACAGAAAGTTTCTGGTGCAAAAAATTGGCATACCGTCGGTATACTACGACATACCGTCGGTCTACAGATTTTCCAAACAGCAACAAAATTCAGATTTTTGCCAAAACTTGTTTCGGCCATAAAAACTTTATTTTAATTCAAAAATCATATTTTCAAAAGCCAAAATTGCATATAATTGAATTTCCAACAACATTGAAGTATTGGTTTCCACAAATTAAAACATTTGATAGATCAATACCTCAAAACACTCAAAAATTATATCTAGAAACTCAGATCTACACAATACTGTCGATCAAAACCAAAAGTGCTATATACTAAACATATTAACAATTTAAAGAAGCATATTAAGGCCAATAAAATTTTAGTTTCTATGGAAAACAAAAATAAAGTATGGTCATATCACTTTTGAGCAAGATGTACTTGCCTAGGTTAAGTTCTAAACCTAATCTTCTACTCCACCACCAAGAGGGGCACGAAACCACACTCTAGGCCTCAAGGCCAAGCTTTCCTAGGCTTGAGGAAGAAGGAAGAGGAAGTGGAGAAACAAAGAAAAGAATGGAGAGAGAGAAACTTAATGGATATATAGAAGAGGGAATTAATCATGACTGTTGGATCGTGATCTATGTCACATTCTAGATCAATCCTAACCATTGAAAGAAAACCAATTGTCCATTAGATAATAGAATACATCTACACTATTCACAAAAATATCTAAACACTATTCATCAAAATATCTAAATACTATTCATGAAAATATTGGAAACACTATTCACGAAAATATCTGAAATCAAAAATATCTAAAATGTGGAAAATCTGTCCAGACGGTATGCCGTCGGTATACTCCGGTACACCGTCGGTATGCCGGCCAGGGAGAAAATCTATAATTTAGAAAAAATTTAAAGCGTTCCGAAAACCGAGAAAATACGAAATACAATACAAAATACGTATCCGTATATAAATACCGATACTGTGAGACGAGTCTCACGATAACAATTGTCGTATGACTTGAATTTTTTTAAGCATATCGGAGTAGGCTATATTGGATATTACAGGGCCGAATTCGGGAATTCGAAATCCAATGGAAAACAGGAAACAGGAAAGTGAGCTAAGCCTCACCTCGGACATCGTATGGCCGTACGAATGCCGATAATAGGAACTAATCAGTTTTGCAAAATATAATATTACAAAGAGTTCGAAGGTGTGATCCAAAGGTTTCTCTCCCATCCCAATTCAATTCCTACCAAAATGTTACTTAGTTAAAGTACATTACGATTTTGTATCTCAATTTTTTGTGTGATAGGAAACACATTAAACGAGAATAAAGTTAAGCAGGAGATTCCGTCTTAGCGAAAATAAAATGTCAAACTAGAATTTGTGCGCCTAAGGCAACACTTTCAAGGATTTCAGGGTTATTTTTGTATTAAAAAATTTGATAAAATTAGGAACTAGGGTTTAATCATTTCGACTTTCTAAACTCTGGAATTTCTCAAAATTTTTGGCAGTGTCTCTTTTGTATTTTGAGATTCCAAAATTTTCACAAGAGACAATAAGACATTTAATCATGGGTTCGCCGACCCCTTCGGTGGAGCAACTCTCAATACCGGAACCACGCAATTAATATTTGGGTTCGCCGACCCCTTAGGTGAAGCAACCATCAACACCGGAAACTCACGCAATTTAATGAATAAGAACAATAAATGTTCGAAATATAGAATTTCCCTCATACCTGAGCATGCTAGCATTTTATTTAATTGCAATATTCCTTGGTGCTACACAATCCAAGTAAACACATAACTATTGCACAATGTTATTAAATACTACATGTTGTGCATAGATTCCAAAATTAAAATGTAATATTCTCAACTTCAATTTATACTACATATATTTAACCCCTTGAAGTGTAAACTAGCAAAATTAACAAGTATGTTACCCGGTTAATCTGGTATTCATAAATGTCTTTTCTAACCATATGTTCATGATAAAATGGTCCATTTAAGCTTTATTTAAATTATGGACAGATTTGAAAATTATATTAAATTAATAATTTGCCAATCATAACTATTACAAGGTCAAATTTATAATATTCCTTAATATATTTATATTCATATTCATAGTTGATAAGACCCTTAAATGATGAAAATTTCTACTTGTGGACATATAAAGTGGTAATATATATATATATATATATATATATATATATATATATATATATATATATATATATATATATATATATATATATATATATATATATATATATATTAACATATATAAAAAAAAATATTTATATATATAATGAATCATGTTCTTCTACCCTTCTTAATATAAAATCTAGTAGGTTATGTGCACTATAAAAAAAGTGTCTTTTTTGGACGCCAAAAGTCCGTCTTAAAAGGGCCCAAATTAGTCCTAAATCATAATTTGGGACGAACTTTAGGACGAAATGTAACAGTGCTATTAGGGTGGCATGGTAAAAAGTTTTAGGACGAAAAATGCCGTCCTAATTTGTTTTTAGGGTCGAAAAATCTAACCGTACTAAAAGAGTTTGAGTTATTATATGTTTATGACGGTTTACTAAATTGTCCCAAAATAAAAGAGTTTGTGACGAATAACATCCGTCCTAGAAAAATTTGCCAACGTCACAAAAAGAATGTCGTTTATATCTAGGACAATTACATAACCGTCCCAAAAGTAATACTTATGAAATTATTGTTTGCATTTTTCTGCTATAAAATGTACAATTTAAATACACATAACATAATTCATACGATCATGGCCGTTGTCAAGCTTGTCTTCAGACATATTTACAGGAGTCGGAGCTCCCATACCAAAAAAAGCTTAACAACATCAAGCATTATTTAGTATCATTTATAGAATAGAAAAACATTTTACATTAAGTAGAAGACAACAAAATCTGTATATAACTGTAATGTTCAATTGGTAAATAATAGAAAAGCTTAACATTAAGCATCTTCTACCATCATTTACAAAATAAATTCAAAATGCAATATATTACCCACCCTATCACTTACAAAATGAACCCATCATTTCTACCATTACATACAAAATTATGAATCCAAAACATTAAGTACTACACCGTGTTTTTGAATCATCTATCAAACATTCACAAAATTATCCATCACAAGAGTCATCCTCCATCATTTAAGTAAATCGAGAATACTTTTGAAGGACCTGCAAAAAAAATTAAGACATGCCAATATATTAGCAAGAACCTGCTAACTTTACAAACCACCAGAAAAGAAATACAAGAAGTTCCAAACTGTACAAACCAATTTGTACAAACTAGACTACATTATTTTGTGAATGTTTAAATCAGGACAAAACGATCAATCAGGTCTTTCCATCTACTTACAAAAAAATTAAAGAGTGGGCAAAAAGGAAGCTTTAAGTGAAAAAGAAAATTTTCGAAGACATTATATATATATATATATATATATATATATATATATATATATATATATATATATATATAGTGCTACTGCACTGCACATCCCTCATACAACAACAAGCATAAGCTCCAATCGAAACATTCAAAGTAGGAAGAAACTAGCTTAGGAATGGCAATTGGAAAAAAGAAGTTACTCTCTTTCTTGGGCTACAAGGGAACTTCTCGCTCTCAATCCGGAGAGGTTGCAGCCGATACTGATACCGATACGAGACTATGCAAAATTCAGTCCAAAATCATAGTCCAGAAAAAAAAACCAATGTAATAAATTCAAATTACAACTTGAAAGAAAGAAAATGGAGAACCAAACTTTACAGGCAGTATACAAAATTTAGATTCCAAAAATCATACTCCAAAAAAGAAACCACCCCAAATTATACTTGATCAATTCTGACACTGAACAACAGTAAGGTCTAGATTATTTTCTAGTATGCCAAATTTTAAGGATGTCGGAGTCAACTTACTAGTAAATTCTATTTGCAACATATAGCACAGTTAATGGCATAATTTGGCACACCAAGAAATATATAGTTGTAATAAGCTCCAGTACACAATAGAATACCCTCATATACTAGAAAGTTGATCCTCATAAGCGTAAGTCTATGGCTCGGCTCATCGTACCCTAAAGAATATATCCTATTAGCTAAATATGTCCCTTATATGCTTCAGTACCATTAAGTTAAATCATGTGCATATTACTCCAACAAAATGGAAGTTATAAAGAAACACTTGAGAGAAAAGTTGAACTGGACTAGAAAGTCAAGGAACAAGTTGAAGTATGTACCTGTACTTGCAGCCCAATAGTAACTACCCCCAGTCTAACAATTGTTTTAGTAATTGAAGTCTGGAAAAACATCAAGCCATGAAACTTGATAAGTTCAATATCATGACTAGGAAACAAAAAATTAATGAGTAAAACTAATGAAAAAACTAAATAACAATGATAATAGTGTAGGTATTGAGTAGATTAGTTATAAGAGAAATGACACACTATAAGACTATTAATCAGAGCTGGAAGAACAAGTTGACTACTGCTCTCTGTTCTATTTCTCATCATGTCTAGGAACAAACTACTTGGGTGGTCAAGTGCCTCTGGTAAAGCTTAATGTTTATTTGCATCCTGCTTTGCTTGGGTTCTCTCCTTAAGTGCGCCTTGCACCTCGGACGATATGGACCCTTTGCGCTTCGAGTATGCCTTGCGCCTTTGACTACCTTGAGGGAAACTTCTAGGAAGGAGGACCCACTCTCTCCTATATATTGTACTTACTTTTGCTTAAAAGAATTAAGTCTATTATTCTTGGCCAACTTCTCAATAACTATAACCTAACAAATCTATCATATTTTTTATGCTTGTGAAAATATTGTGCCTTTGTGGCACCACAGATTGATCCGAGTATTTTTCGTCTTATCCTTATTCCTTGCTATGCATAAAAGGCAATCCATCAGAAAGCAGACTGCCTCTCGACTTGACTTAGGATATTTAGAAAATATCAGACCAAATAATAAAACAAATAAGGAAATTTTCTAAAGACACCCTGATTAAGGGGGTATCTAAGAGCTGCCTATCCATAGAAATCTATATAATCTGACGACGTTTTCTTTTGTGTTTACAATATTTCTCAAAGGAAAATATGAGTAACTAAAATAGAGGAAAGAGTGAAAAAAAGTTACCTAATTGGAAGGTATTTGAATCGTGCAAACTGTAGCAACATCTCAATATTTGAGTCTGTATTTCCCCTTGTAGGAAACGTTTGAACAGTTTCAGTGTGCATGCGATTGGGTTGAACAAAGAACCCAAAAAGAACAGCATGGCGTTTATATGATTGCTTCTCATTTTCCCAAAGATAAGGCTCATACCTACAAAATTACAAGAAAAAATGTCAAATAAATTTTCAGTTTATGATGATAAGGAATAGGAGGGCACGAATAATCAACGGACTTGAGCACTTATGTAGCCCAGTCAATAGGATCAATTCTTTGTGAAAGCCATTGAATGAGCACCATCATAGGTTCTGCACCAGCAGGGACATGCTTCCTTCTGAAAGGAGGCCTTGTTATGTATTCTTTAATGACTTGCCTTTTGTATTTGACTCAGAAACCTTGGAACTAAAATATTTTCCTCCAGATAGGATGTCAGCAGTAAACCTTAAGTCTAACAAAATTTGCATGATGTCTTTCTCATAGACCCCAGATTCAGGAGCCTCCATAGTTGAAAGGAAGTTTTTGTAGATGCCAACCACCTGAGACATTTGTGTCAATTTTGTTACACATGAAAAGTGACAGATAAATATAGAAAAGTGATAGAGGTTGTGTAAAGCTGTAGCTCTTTAATTTTGATCAACCAAAATGAAAAGATACTAACTAGAATTTGGATAACAGAAAAATATCTAAATCCAAACATCCTAGGTGCTTATTAGGATGAACTGATTGAGTACAGAACATGCAAATGTCACTAAAAAATATCAAATTACCTGATAGTAATACCATCTTCTCTACCAGAAGTTAAAACCATGACCGCCAAATAAGCATCAAAAGTTCTTCCAATAAATACACTATTCACGTTACTTTCAAAATTATGTATGTTTATAAACTGTTGTCGAAACTCTGCAGCTAATATAGTGACATCATAACTTATATTATTGCAAATGATTTACTGCCAAAATAATGAAAGGTATATTATGTATCATCATAACAGAAGCAAATAGTTCAGGAAACAACAATTAAACTACTTGAGTGGTCAGAAGCACTCATGTGCCCATAATTGACTTGACCAACAATGTCGCTCCAGTCAGAAGGTTAACTACAACTCACAAGCTTGGAAAATGGTATGGTCATACTTATTATAGATCTTTCTTAATTGATTCAGGTGTAGAAGTTTTACCTTGTCAAATTATAAGTGGCATGTATGTTACACAGAAATATTGGTCACATTATGACACTTCAGGGCTCTCCAGGAAGACTTCAAGTCATCTAGTCTCAATGAATGGATGATACCATACTTGAATATTCACACCTAAATATGTAGAATCCTATATTGTGTTCATCAAATGCCTAAAGCACTTTGACTATAATTTCAAGCAACTAGTTAGTAAGATCATTCCTACATAGCATATACAATTACAAATGCGTGCATGTCAAAATACTGTAGCCACAAAAGTTCACAATTTAGGCATTCTTTAGTGTCGTGCCTTACAGGCACGATCTGTGAACTTCACTGTATGTAGAAAAGGTTTTGAAGACAACTTCTTTAAAACCACTACCAAAAACTTGGTGCGCAAACCACAAAGACTAATTAATGAAATTATAAGACAAGCAAGAAACTTTGATACATACGACAAAAAGAATGAGGTTAGGAAAAACATAGATCTCGAAATTATAAAGTGTAGCTACAAAGAACAAATGGATAATTAAATCAATAACAACAAAAGGAGCCAAGACAAAGAAGCGAACCTGAGGTACGTGGGCGTTGTCATCAACAAAGGGTGTAGCAAGACTAATAAATGAAGCCTTACCGACACCAACAAACCTTAAAACAGGACTACATGTTAGCAGTAGATCTTCAAACTTTCCAACAAACTTAACTGTTGAAAGTGAATACAATGGGAAGCCTTACCGGCGACATATTGTTATGGACCAAAATTTAAATGCAAAACCATAGCCAGTTGTAGCAAAAGTCTAAACTGAGAGTCCAACCCTAATACCTGTGGGAAAATAGGTACCGACTGTAAACTTTTTTTTATCATGATAGAAAGGAGTGGATCCCTATTGCCTATAACGAGCTTCTTCAAGAAAATGTTTAAAACAGTTATTTATGCTTCATTCATCTAAGACTAGAAAGGCATGGGGAACAGGCAAAATTGAATGTAAACAAACAATAAAGAATAGTTCTACTAAAGTGCAAATCATCTGTTTTGTCAAGAAATTTCTAGATTTTTAGTCACATCTTGCACCTTAATAATTAATATAACAAGAGCAATATCCTTAAGTTATAGTTCGGAACTTCACTTGTCTCCCAATGCCCACAATTCATCTTATAGAGTTATCCTCGATCATTATTGCAACTTCCTTTCAGGCCTCACCCTGAGGAGTCTAATTTAACTTTGACTTCGACAGGGCATTTTCTATTTTGTTGAAGTGGCCCGTTGATCCTAGATTTATGCATTTCCAAGGGAAGTCTATATCTCTAGATTCTCTACACTAGATAAAGTTTCCATTAATTTTTTTTGGTAAATCTAAAGTCTAAACAGATAACAAACAGACTAAAGTTTCATTGATAAAAAGCTACTTCCTCTTTTTAATATAATCATGTAACAAGTCTTTATCTAACAATACCAGTTTCATAACATTAAGGATAATTCTGATCCATTTTAGATGCTTTATACAAAATATCATCTGCAACGCCATGCTTGCAGGTCATGAAAAATAGTCAAACCTTAACAATGTCAATGGGCTACAAAAATGCGAGACTCCATGGCAAGATGAAGACATAAGATAATGTGAAAAGAATGGACTAATTCAGCAAATGTTGCTAGTGTGTTTCTGCTCAAAAGAATAGGCAAATAAATTTATGAGTCCAATGTTTTAATTTGGTGAATAAACAATACTATAGCTAAAAATTTTCAGCAACCACTTTCTAGAAGTAGCATCGGCACCTAATTTGGAGCTATATGGCACTTGATAACAACAATTGAAGAGATAAATGTCACGAGAATGAGAACGACAACAACAACTACTACTAAAGTAACACAAGAAATAAGAAAATCCAAATCATACTCTCATCGAGAACAAAATAAATGCATAATATAGTACTGAAAGAAATTGAATGCAACCATAATACTAACTATGGATGCCTTGCTTGGAAATCCTTCATGAACACAACCATAATACTAACTCCGGCCAGTGGCATGGCATTATATATGGAAGCACGAACCTCACCAACCGACCTATGCCCCTTGAGCTGGACCATCCCTTCCTTTGCCGCCTCCTCGATGAACTCCTTCTTGACCTCTTTACTCCTCTCCACGGAGAGTGAAGGTGACATTCATTAACTACCTCACCGATCTCTCCATCGATCGCGCCGTAAAGCAATCCGGTTGGAAATGTTTCCCCCCAAAATTTGCCCTAAAATTAAGGAGAGAACGAAGGGGGAGAGAAAGAGAGAGGGAAAGATTACTTGTCACCGGACTAAGAGGACAAAGAGGAGGTAGTCACGTTCGCCGTCTTCTTTTCTCTTTAGGGCTCGGAAGAGAAGGAAAGGAACCTCGTCGCCTTCGTTCTCTTTAGGGCTCAGGAGAAGAATAGAGAAGGAAAGGAAATAAATATTTAGAGAATTGTAAACCCTCTCCAACACTTATTTCTCATATGAAACACACAGACTTGGCAAACTTTTTATTTATTTTAATTTTATTATTATTTTTAATAAAGTCTGAATGGTTTTGGGATAGACGGTCTAGATTTAGGTCATCGATCGAACGATCAGGATGGGGATGTATGGAGGGAAATGTCCCCCCTAAAAATTTGGCAATTAGCTGCCAAATATTTGGCATTCCCACCGAGCTATTTGGGACGATAATGTAAATTATTTGGGACAAAAAGTTTTATTAATCCGAAACAGAGATCCATTTCCATAATCAGTCCCAAAAAATACTACTTTTTTGTTACCAAGAAAATAGTCGTCCCCGTAACTACATTTTTAGGACGTTTTAGACTAGCGTTCTTAATAGTGTCGTCCCAAAAAGAAACTTTTTTTGTAGTGGTGTATGTATCCATGTAAGTTGTCCCCCTCTCTACACACATAACTATTTGTTTGTGTACTTATAGATAAAAATTTAAGCAAGGTGTCCATGTTGTGTTTACATGTTGTGTCCAATTATATTTAAAGCATCCTTTTGTGTGGTGTCCACTTGTTGTATCCAAGTTACATATTCAATCAAAATATCTATTGGTGTTGAGTGCAACACTTGTGTCCAACTAATGCATGTATATATACACCATGTTGTGTCCAAGCACCTATTTGTGTCATGTCCAATATCTATTTGTGTTATGTCTAGTGTATTGTGTCTAATTCATATATATGTATTGTGTCCATTTTATATATTTGCATTCATACCGTGTTGTGTCCAAGTTGTATGGTGTTCTACACATTTATTCAAGTGTCCGTTTACATTGTGTCCTAAACATTCGTTCAATTATGTACGTATAGTATATTTATCCATAATCGAAATCTATAAGTATCCTATTACTTATTTCCAAACTTGGTACTCACAAAACTTGAATTTGTCATACATTTATCTAAATTCCAGAAGTGAAAATAAACATATAAATTTGATAAAAACAAATTTAAGAATTTTTTTTGTACAACTTTTTTAAAAAAAATGAAGAGAGGGAGGACTTGCCTTGGGTTGATGATGGTTTAGATTTGGTCTTCCCAACTTTTTCCTAGCACAATACCCAAATCAAAATTTATGTCAAGTATATATATATATATATATATATATATATATATATATATATATATATATATATATATATATATGTACCCAATTCCTTGACCTAATTTTGCAATTGAAAGGAAAGGAAGGAAAATAAGGGAATTGCCTGGTGTCACGCCCCAGAACCAGAATACTGGAGAGCGGGGGCAGACATAGCCAGCTACGTATATTGAAATAGAATACAACTCAACTATACGGTCACGGCTGTCTAGATATGAGGGTTTACTACAAGCCAACAGTCTCTTAAGGTCAAGCCTATTGTCTCAATCTCAAGCAAATAATATAATTACAAGATGTATGATCATTAAATATACAATAAAAGGCGTCCCAAATATTACATATCAGCTGATTATGAAGCTAGTCGTACAAAATGTTAGGACTAGCAAGAGTTTAAGTCATACATGATCAACCCTAGGATTTGTTAATCATGTTTACAGCCCGTAGGCAGACAGTAAGTAGAAGTGCATCGAGCTAACAGGTGCTCGTCGGCTAAATGCCTCAAAAGAATAACTTTACAATAGAGTGAGCGAAACAAAACAGAAAACCCACTCGTAGCCCGGGTTCCTTCTAGTCGCCACCATCGGGCTGGAAGCTTGGTAGATCCTCGGGAGCTGCTCCGAAATCTGGCCACACAAAACCAGCTGGGTCAACCCCAGAAAGAGCAAGTGCCACAAGGGGGGCCACGAAATAAGAACAAAAGCCAGCAATCAGCACAAGAAAAATCTAATATTAAAACTAAAACTTACGAAAACATGTCAGGATGATATACGACGAGATAACCATGGGACTATTCTGATAGCCAGGTTACAACCCGTAAACCAAACAAGGACCGGGGTTGTAACCCTTCATCCGAACAGAACTTGGTTTTCTACCATTTATCGGCGAGATAAGTAATGTAAGCAATCAAGACTGAAAACATTCTGGAACTGGATCAAGACATGCCCAGACTGGTTATACTTCATTCAATCAATCACGGCCAAGCAGATACTACGGCTTACTACTTTAACTAACTAGGGTTATCACAGGCCTAATTACTAACAAGATGCAGTGAGATTGTTCCACAGTCACAAGCCCTGCAGACCATCCAGGCTACCCAGGACGAAAGATTAGGGTTGAATTCAGGTGGGTACATCGCCCAGGAGACAAATGTACCCTTAGGTGACTTAGAGGGTGCAACACTCGACGGTGCGCTGGAAATGTGCCCTACTCGACGGCAGGCTACAGATCCCAAGAGCGCCCAGGTAACGGGATTGCCTGTAGCTGTGCCAATCTCTCCATGACTACTGTGTTATTCTAGTTATTAACCTTAGTCCATTTTAGTAGGTACTCCTGACCGTGGTACTCAGGAGTCCCATCCTAGACATGATGCAAGACAGGACAAGTGGATTTAACAAGCAAGCAAGAAGGACCACCCACGGTGTCAAGACAAGTCAAGTTAAGTTATCAAGTCATGTCAAGTCAGGAGTGCGCCACAACGGGCCACTATCAAGTCATGTTGGTCATGTCAAGAGTGCACCACTACGGGTCACTGTCGTGTTATGCTAGTTCCTTGCCATACCAAGTCATGTATAATGGTCATTCCAAATATATTAAGTAAAATCAAGTTCATGACAAAAGGCGTAAGGATATAAAATGGGCATGAAATATCTAATAAAATATCAAAATACGGGTCAGGGGATGCGTACGCACAAAAGCACGCACGCAGAAAGGCAGCGTATGTGAAAGTCACGCACGCTACAGGGAGCAGTGTGTGAAAGTCACGCACGCTACAGGGAGCAGTGTGTGAAAAGTCACGCACGCTCAAGGAAACAGTGTGCGTGAAAAGTCACGCACGCTCAAGGGAGCAGCTGCGTGAAAAGTCACGCACGCTCAAGGGGCAGCGTATGTGAAAGTCACGCACGCTACAGGGAGCAGTGTGTGAAAAGTCACGCACGCTCAAGGGAACAGTGTGCGTGAAAAGTCACGCACGCTCAAGGGAGCAGCTGCGTGAAAAGTCACGCACGCTCAAGGGAACAGTGTGCGTGAAAACTCACGCACGCTCAAGGGAACACGCTTCCAACAGGGAGCGTACCCAAGCCTGCGTACGCAGCGCTAAAGAGCGCGCGTAGCTCAGTGTGCGTAGCTAAACAGCTCTGCACACTGCTCACTGTCTTCTCCAAACAGCAAGAACACCATGGCTGAAACCAAAACTTCACAAGTTCATAACTTGGCCATCCGAACTCCAAATCCGGATTTCCAAAGTTCCAACTTGGGTGAAACTGAAAGCTCTTCCACATGGAAACATCAGAACTCAAGGAAAACCAACCAAAAAGGATCAAAACATACAAAATCTGAAAATAGCAATAACTTAGATCTACATCAACAGAGACTCCAAATTATAAAAATCCAAGAACTAATGTTGATCTCCATGTCCTAAACTAGCAAATGGACAAAGAAAAGAGGGTCCTCATGTAGTGGCAAGATGCACTTGCCTAAGGGTTGGGGAGTTGTGTGGAGGAAGAAGAAGAAGAAGAAGAAGGGAATTAATGGTGGTTATGAAGAGAGAGAAGAGGTTGGTGGAGTTATAAAGAGGGTGTTGTGGTGTTTTTGAGGGTGGAGCTTAGGGCTATGGTGTTCCAACACATAAACCAAACCAAACCGATTATAAACCAATTAAAACCGGGCCAAGCCCAAAACCCAAAATACGAGAAATACCTAAATTCCACAAGCTGAGAAAAATAAAAATATATGCCAAAATCCAGATACGAGTATAAATACGAAATACAGGAAAATATGGGAAATGAAGGTGGCACTCTACCCAGCTTAAAAGAATTCCGTCCTCGGAATTTAATCAAGGAGCTAGAGATTGCCACGACAAGCTACACTAAGCAGTCCAATCATACAATCATACAATGCAAGCAAGGAAGGGAAAATGTAAGGCATAAGAAAGATATTATACCTCACGAGTCAAACAGGTAGGGATATCGCGATAGGATGTCATCCTCACGCTCCCACATTGACTCACCTAGAGAGTGATGACCCCAAGCAACACGGACAAATTTAATAGTCTTGTTCTTGAGTATCTTCTCCCTCCGGTCCAATATCGACACGGGCCTCTCCTCATATGAAAGGTTGGTACCAACAACCAATTCCGAATGGTCTAGGATGTGGCTCGGGTCCGAAATATACCGTCGTAATTGGGACACATGGAATACATCATGTACCTCACTTAGCGACGACGGAAGAGCGAGACGATAGGACACATCTCCTACTCGCTCTAGAATATCGAACGGCCCTATATACCTAGGACTGAGCTTTCCCCGCACGCCGAAGCGAATGACGCCGCGGTTAGGCGAGATCCTAAGGAATACATGGTCGCCGATAGCAAATTCTAAGGGACGCCGATGAGCATCGGCCCAATGGCGCTGGCGGTCCTGGGCAACTCGGAGGTGATCTCTGACCTTCCTGACCACTCCAACCGTATGGGAAATCAACTCGGGTCCGAGCATCTGCCTCTCTTCGACATCGTCCCATGCTAGCGGGGATCTGCACTTCCTGCCATAAAGAGCCTCGAATGGTGCCATCTGGATACTAGCCCGATAACTGCTGTTGTACGAGAATTCCACCAGGTGCAGATGATTCTCCCATGAACCACCGAAGTCAAGGGTACAAGATCTCATCATATCTTCAAGACTCTGGATTGTGCGCTCTGATTGACCATCCGTCTGCGGGTGATAAGCTGAGCTGAACTGAAGGCGAGTCCCCAAACTCTTCTGCAAGCTGCGCCAAAAGTGTGATGTGAATCTTGAATCCCTGTCTGAGGTGATACTGACTGGCACACCATGACGCCTGACGATCTGCCTGAGGTACATTTCTGCTAACTGCGCCGTCGACTGCCCAACTCTGAACGAGAGAAAGTGTGCCACCTTGGTAAGCCTGTCCACAATTACCCAAATAGCATCTCTGCCGGCCGGAGATCTGGGCAATCCGGTCACGAAATCCATGGTTATATGTTTCCATTTCCATTCTGGGATCGGCAAGGGTTGAAGAAGTCCAGCGGGCCTCTGATGTTCAGCTTTAACCTGTTGGCAAACCAAACACCGAGAGACAAACCGGGCTATCTCCCTCTTCATGCCATTCCACCAGAAATGCTGACGAATATCACGGTACATCTTCGTACCACCCGGATGAATAGAATACTGAGAACTGTGGGCTTCTGCCATGACTTCCTGTCTGATATCTCCACTGGGTACGCAAAGACGAGTGCCGTGCCGAAGTGTACCATCTTCATGGATACATAACTCTGGCCTTCTTCCTGCTTCACACTCTGCTCTGAGTCGCTGGATCTTGGAATCTGCTGACTGCGCCATCCGGATCCTCTCAACTATGCTGGACTGAACCTGTAGACTGGCCATCAATTCCACGCTGGTTGGAAGAACCACTTTAATTCCCATCTTCTGAAGATCTGCCAATAATTCTGGTTGTGCCGTCAGGAAATAAACTCCGACTCTCCTGCTCAATGCATCTGCTACAACGTTGGCCTTCCCGGGATGATACTGCAAATCTACATCATAATCCACCAATAACTCAAGCCATCTTCTCTGCCACATATTAAGGTCCTTCTGGGTGAAACATACTTCAGGCTCTTATGATCAGTAAAGATCTCCACTCTATCTCCGTACAAGTAGTGTCTCCACAACTTCAAAGCAAACACTACCGCCGCCAATTCCAAGTCGTGGGTCGGGTAATTCTTCTCATGATCACGAAGTTGGCGTGACGCATAAGATATTACCTTTCCATGCTGCATTAAGACACACCCCAATCCTCTGCTTGAAGCGTCGCAATAAACTGTGAATCCTCCGGTCCCATCTGGAAGGGTGAGAATGGGAGCCGTTATCAAACCTCGCTTCAACTTCTCAAATGATTCCTGGCACTCTGCTGTCCAAACAAACGGCACATCCTTGCGGGTCAACTGGGTCATCGGCGCTGAAATCCTTGCAAAATCTGAAACGAACCGCCGGTAGTAGCCGGCCAATCCAAGAAAACTGCGAACCTCTGCCACTGAGCTGGGTACCGGCCATGACTCGATAGCCACAATCTTCTGGGGATCCACTTCCACTCCTCCTCGGGTAATGATGTGACCCAAATACGAAATACGATCGAGCCAGAACTCGCATTTACTGAACTTGGCGTACAACTGATGCTCCCTAAGCGTCTGAAGGACGACTCTGAGATGTTGCTCATGCTCTGCTTCACTCTTGCTGTAGACCAGGATGTCATCTAGGAACACGATCACAAATTGGTCCAAGTAAGGCATGAAAATGCGATTCATGAGGTCCATGAATACGGCCGGCGCATTGGTCGCTCCAAAGGGCATAACAAGGAACTCCCAATGTCCATACCTCGATCTGAATGCTGTCTTCGGGATGTCCTGCTCTCTGACTCTGATCTGGTGGTAACCTGAGCGCAAGTCGATCTTCGAGAATACTGAAGCCCCTCTGAGCTGATCAAACAAGTCATCTATCCTCGAAAGAGGGTATCTGTTCTTGATTGTTACCGAATTCAAGGTACAATAATCAACACATAGCCTGGATGTACCATCCTTCTTTTTCACAAGAAGCATCGGGGCTCCCCAAGGCGATCCACTAGCACGGATGAATCCCTTGGTCCTCAGTTCTTCAATCATCTTGTATAAAATCTCCAACTCTGAAGGCGCCATCCTGTAGACTCGCTCTGACACTGGTGCTGCCCCGGGAATCAAGTCTATAGTGAACTCAATCTTCCGTTCTGGCGGCATCCCTGGAAGCTCCTCTGGAAAGACATCTGGAAACTCATCAACTATCCGGGGTAACTGCACTGCTGCTACTGCCATCCGCAATGCTGGGAAAGATGGCTCCACTGCGCCTCTGAAAAAACGAAAACTCTGGCTCGCCGGGGATACTAAAGACAACTCTGCCAACATGGCAGTCTATCCTAGCATACTGGTTCCTCAACCAATCCATGCCTAGGACTACATCATAGTCTGTCATAGGAAACTCTATTAATCTAGCGGGGAACTCCCTACCGATAACTACGATCCGACACGAGGAAAACACTCGATCTACTCCCACAAGACTATTACCAGTAAGTATATTGAGCCTCACTGATAATGACTCGGGCTCCAATCCTATCCGTGTCGCGAATCGTGCAGACATGAATGAATACGATGCACCAGAATCAAACAATACCGAAGCTGGAAAGGAGTTGACAAGAATAGTACCTGCCACTACCTCACCTGGTGTAACTTCTTCTTCCATAGCCATCATCATGGCCTGACCTTGTCCTCTGGCTGCTGGTCCCCTCTGCTGGAAACCTCTCTGCCTATTCTGAGTCTGAGCTTGGGCTTGCACATACTGCTGGGGGTGCTGCTGCTGGAATGCCTGAGACTGAGGCGGCAAGGGCCTCGAAGACTGATACTACTGCTGCTGAACTGGTACTGGGGCCGGTCCTCTCACTGAAGAGATAGAAGGGTTGGATGCTGATGAACCACCCCTATTTGGGCAAGCTCCAATTCTATGATCTGCTGCTCCACAAGCCAGGCACAATCCCTGCGCCCTACGACAATCTGCCACAACATGCCCTGGCTTCTCGCAATGAGAACATCCCATCGCGGAAGTCTGCTTCCGCTTCTGCTGCTGCGGGAACGTCGGGGTCGAATGCTGAATCGACGTTACTGACGCCGTCCGCCTCGGAGTTCCAATGGTCAATCCTCTAGCTGCCGGGACTGGAGCTGATGATTGGTGCATCTGACTGTGGGACCGCTTCCTGCTTCCGGTCCTATCCACGATCCTCTGGGAGGTATACTCATACCTCCTAGCTGCTCTCAAGACTGCATCGAACGTCTGGTGCTCGAACTGCTCTACTGCTAACAAGATCTCCAAATGTAGTCCCTGCTGGAATCGCTGGGCCCTATCAAACTCGGTCGCCACCAAGGTGGGGGCAAACCTACTGAGCCTAGAAAATTTCGATGCATAACTGTCGACTGTTTTGCCTCCTTGCTTCAAGTTGGTAAATCTGGTCTGCAGGTCGTATCGAGCCACAGCATCAAAGTACTTCGTCTGGAATCTCTCCCTAAATACTGCCCAAGCAATGGGTGCCACTAATCCTATGGCCTGCGTCGCCCACCAACTGCGAGCCAAGTCCAACAATTGCAGGCATACCACCGCCACCTTCTCATTCTCGGGTGTCCTAGCTGCTTCCAGAATCACCTCGGTATCCTGAAGCCATGCATCCGCGGCAATCGCATCTTCGGTGCCGTCGAAGAAAGGAGGGTTCAATCGCTTGAAGCTGTTGGCCGCCTGGTTCCCTGGATGTCCGCCTCGGGTCAAAGCATCTTGAACTGTCTGGTGTAGGGCGTCGCTTCGACGATCCTGGGAAGCTATCAAGGTTCTGATGAGGCCTACTAAGGTACCATCATCTGGCTCTGCGGGCTGGACGGGCCGAACTGGTGACTCCCCTCCAGTAGGTATCACTCTGGAGGCGACTCCGGAATACTGGGCTTGATCTCCGGGTTGCTGCTGGTCCACGGGAGGTGCTCCTCCCTGCTGATCGGCAGGGTCAGGTACAGTGCCGCTGAGGAAGACGACACAGGAAAACAATAAGGAAGGACCAGGACAGATCAACGATACAAGCATGTAATCAGGTCAAGAATTTTAGGGATTTGAAAATACGGGCGGAGATCAAGGGCGAATACTGATTGAGACATCTATTCGGTAAACCCTCACATTTCTTGATTGACAAGACCTGCATGGGCCACCACTTAAACCATGTCACGCCCCAGAACCAGAATACTGGAGAGCGGGGGCAGACATAGCCAGCTACGTATATTAAAATAGAATACATCTCAACTATACGGTCACGGCTGTCTAGATATGAGGGTTTACTACAAGCCAACAGTCTCTTAAGGTCAAGCCTATTGTCTCAATCTCAAGCAAATAATATAATTACAAGATGTATGATCATTAAATATACAATAAAAGGCGTCCCAAATATTACATATCAGCTGATCATGAAGCTAGTCGTACAAAATGTTAGGACTAGCAAGAGTTTAAGTCATACATGATCAACCCTAGGATTTGTTAATCATGTTTACAGCCCGTAGGCAGACAGTAAGTAGAAGTGCATCGAGCTAACAGGTGCTCGTCGGCTAAACGCCTCAAAAGAATAACTTTACAATAGAGTGAGCGAAACAAAACAGAAAACCCACTCGTAGCCCGGGTTCCTTCTAGTCGCCACCATCGGGCTGGAAGCTTGGTAGATCCTCGGGAGCTGCTCCGAAATCTGGCCACACAAAACCAGCTGGGTCAACCCCAGAAAGAGCAAGTGCCACAAGGGGGGCCACAAAATAAGAACAAAAGCCAGCAATCAGCACAAGAAAAATCTAATATTAAAACTAAAACTTACGAAAACATGTCAGGATGATATACGACGAGATAACCATGGGACTATTCCGATAGCCAGGTTACAACCCGTAAACCAAACAAGGACCGGGGTTGTAACCCTTCATCCGAACAGAACTTGGTTTCCCACCATTTATCGGCGAGATAAGTAATGTAAGCAATCAAGACTGAAAACATTCTGGTACTGGATCAAGACATGCCCAGACTGGTTATACTTCATTCAATCAATCACGGCCAAGCAGATACTACGGCTTACTACTTTAACTAACTAGGGTTATCACAGGCCTAATTACTAACAAGATGCAGTGAGATTGTTCCACAGCCACAAGCCCTGCAGACCATCCAGGCTACCCAGGACGAAAGATTAGGGTTGAATTCAGGTAGGTACATCGCCCAGGAGACAAATGTACCCTTAGGTGACTTAGAGGGTGCAACACTCGACGGTGCGCTGGAAATGTGCCCTACTCGACGGCAGGCTACAGATCCCAAGAGCGCCCAGGTAACGGGATTGCCTGTAGCTGTGCCAATCTCTCCATGACTACTGTGTTATTCTAGTTATTAACCTTAGTCCATTTTAGTAGGTACTCCTGACCGTGGTACTCAGGAGTCCCATCCTAGACATGATGCAAGACAGGACAAGTGGATTTAACAAGCAAGCAAGAAGGACCACCCACGGTATCAAGGCAAGTCAAGTTAAGTTATCAAGTCATGTCAAGTCAGGAGTGCGCCACCACGGGCCACTATCAAGTCATGTTGGTCATGTCAAGAGTGCACCACTACGGGTCACTGTCGTGTTATGCTAGTTCCTTGCCATACCAAGTCATGTATAATGGTCATTCCAAACATATTAAGTAAAATCAAGTTCATGACAAAAGGCGTAAGGATATAAAATGGGCATGAAATATCTAATAAAATATTAAAATACGGGTCAGGGGATGCGTACACACAAAAGCACGCACGCAGGAAGGCAGCGTATGTAAAAGTCACGCACGCTACAGGGAGCAGTGTGTGAAAGTCACGCACGCTACAGGGAGCAGTGTGTGAAAAGTCACGCACGCTCAAGGGAACAGTGTGCGTGAAAAGTCACGCACGCTCAAGGGAGCAGCTGCGTGAAAAGTCACGCACGCTCAAGGGGCAGCGTATGTGAAAGTCACGCACGCTACAGGGAGCAGTGTGTGAAAAGTCACGCACGTTCAAGGGAACAGTGTGCGTGAAAAGTCACGCACGCTCAAGGGAGCAGCTGCGTGAAAAGTCACGCACGCTCAAGGGAACAGTGTGCGTGAAAACTCACGCACGCTCAAGGGAACACGCTTCCAACAGGGAGCGTACCCAAGCCTGCGTACGCAGTGCTAAAAAGCGCACGTAGCTCAGTGTGCGTAGCTAAACAGCTCTGCACACTGCTCACTGTCTTCTCCAAACAGTAAGAACACCATGGCTGAAACCAAAACTTCACAAGTTCATAACTTGGCCATCCGAACTCCAAATCCGGATTTCCAAAGTTCCAACTTAGGTGAAACTGAAAGCTCTTCCACATGGAAACATCAGAACTCAAGGAAAACCAACCAAAAAGGATCAAAACATGCAAAATCTGAAAATAGCAATAACTTAGATCTACATCAACAGAGACTCCAAATCATAAAAATCCAAGAACTAATGTTGATCTCCATGTCCTAAACTAGCAAATGGACAAAGAAAAGAGGGTCCTCATGTAGTGGCAAGATGCACTTGCCTAAGGGTTGGGGAGTTGTGTGGAGGAAGAAGAAGAAGAAGAAGGAAATTAATGGTGGTTATGAAGAGAGAGAAGAGGTTGGTGGAGTTATAAAGAGGGTGTTGTGGTGTTTTTGAGGGTGGAGCTTAGGGCTATGGTGTTCCAACACATAAACCAAACCAAACCGATTCTAAACCAATTAAAACCGGGCCAAGCCCAAAACCCATTCCACAAGCTGAAAAAAATAAAAATACATGCCAAAATCCAGATACGAGTATAAATACGAAATACAGGAAAATATGGGAAATGAGGGTGACACCTAGGTTTTTTTGGGTTGTGGTAGAGGAGGAAGAGAAGATGCTGAAGATGGTGGTGGAGGGTGCTGTGTGGCCGGCGGTGCGCCAGCGGCAGC
This sequence comes from Iris pallida, assembly GCA_029216955.1. Taxonomy (NCBI): domain Eukaryota; kingdom Viridiplantae; phylum Streptophyta; class Magnoliopsida; order Asparagales; family Iridaceae; genus Iris; species Iris pallida. The sequence continues at coordinate 19,199,860 of JANAVB010038018.1, read as the reverse complement.
ACAGCAGCGGCTGCAGCAGCAACCGGCAGCAGCAGCAGCAGGTAGCAGCGGCAGCTTCAACAGTAATAGCAGTAGTAGTATGGGAGGTGGAGGAAAGGAAAGAAGAGGAAGAGTGAAGGAGAAGAAGAAGAAGAAGAAGATGGAGAGAAGGAAATTATGAGGATGAGGGTGGAGAGAGAGAGAGAGTCATTTTTAATTTTGATTTTGGGAAAGCGACACTTGTCTCATTCTTCATGTGAAGATGACAAGTGTCTTGCCTTGTTGGCAAGTTGGTGGGGAGGATGATTTGTACAATTTGAAGTTTTGTATAGGATTGGTTTTGAAAAATTAATTTTGGTTTATTTGAAAATCTCTTTCATTAAAAATTATTTCATAAAAGAATTTGATATGATATGTAAGCATTATTGTTTATCAAAAAAATTGTTAATGAAAATAATAATGATAATAATAAAAAAGAGGTTATGACAAGAATCGTGCCACGATTTCTTTGATTCTACACTATTATGACAAGCATTCATTTAACTTCGTATTGATTTTGAAATAGAGAGACGAGGCGAAGGAGGTCAGCCACTCGCCTTAGACTTGCGTCAAGCGAACGACCGGTTGGCTGCGCTGACGTCACCTACGCGATCACCTACAATGGCATAAGCAACTGATTAGAATACTGTATTGAAGAACAAGTAGGCAACTCTAGAGGGGGTGAATAGAGCTTATGACAATAATAACCAATTAGAAATTGAACTCTTTCACCAACAGTAAATAATCAGAGTAAATGCGAAAATTATAAAGAGCAAGAAAGCATACGCAAAGCCAGCCGATTTTAACCTGGTTTCCATCGTGGAGGACTAGTTCAGGCCTGAGAACTCTAGCTCAGGATTAAATCCACTATTTGTGAAATAGTAGTTACACCCCGTACCTTTTCTTCAGGAGAGCACGTCAACTTCTTACAGAGATCGCAGTGGCGAGGCTTGGAATTTTCCAAGCGACTTTTTTAACTCTTGCACAAACTCCTAACTGAAGAGCACTGAGCACTTTGAGGCTTAGGGAGCTTGTGGCTAGTAAATGAGAAGGATAAGGCTTGTATAAGGCTTTAGAGAGAAGAGAAGAGAAGATTGGATGATTTAAAATAAGAGAATTCAAGGCCTATTTATAGGGTTCTAGCTAGGCAGAATTCAACCATAATTCTGTGTCAAAAATTTAAATTTTTGGCCGTTGGACAACTAGCATACAACAGACCCTAAAAATTAGGGTCCTGTAATTTAGGGGACAGAATTCGGCCCAAACTCTGTGTGGAGGCAGAGTTCGGCCCGAACTCTATCTCAAGGAGACAGAATTGTTCAAATGGGCTATGTAGGCTAGTTTGGTTTAGTGGAGCTTTTGGTTTATCGTTTGGATATAGGTATAGGCACAAACTACTCAGTGCGACTCATTTACATTTATCTAGACTCAAGAAAAGTAAAAATATAGACTCAAAAACTGAGTATGTGTAACGATCCACACCCACTGTGAGGGTACGAGTACGTAACAACGCCCAGCCTACGCCGCAGTGTCGGCGGTAGAACGCTGTTCTAAGTTTCTAACTAACCATCAACTCATGCAGTATATAATGTACTCATCAAGATCAACTCCGAACGAAGGACAAGTATAAGATATGGTGTAACTCAATCACAGCCTAAGCACGATAAGATAACACAGAAATATCACTAAGAAGTTGAAGACAACAAAACTACTAATATAATAACAACAAACTCAAAATCACAATACATCTCAAGTCTCAAATCTCTATATACAACTCCAGATCTAAACAGGAAAACTAAAACAAGACAGACTAACTAAACTCCCGATCACTCCTGAGTGTCGGGGCCATATGTAGCTAAGCCATCTCTTGCTCCAAGGCAAGTAGGGCAAATGTCCTCAGGGCAAGCATCTGTAATATTTTTAACAGGTCCAGTCAGGATAGGAACGAGCACAATCTCATCTAGAAAACCCAAGTAAATGACAGAGAACTATAAAGCAGTTATAGGCAGTTGTATTGATGAATATGGCAGTTTAATTTTTAGGTGATGGTATAGAGAGACAGATAAAGTACAAAGAAAGTAAGTAACTAAACAAGAAAAAAACATAGCAAAGAAGACTGTAAAATAAGATCTAGCTGAACTAGAATAACATAATAAGTTCAGATGGTACAATATAAGTCGAGTGTAATCCCAATGTGAATCTAATATAAGATGAGTCGAATGTAATTCTAATCATTATTCTAATAAGGTGAATCGAATAAGGTGATACGAATAAGGTGATACGAATAATGATTCACATGATGTTCTAATAATGATTCGAATAAATTCTCCAAGTGTGTTTTAAAATACTTAGTTAGACATGTAAACGACTAAGGGTAAATCCGGCACATCACACACCTGGCCGGGTGTGGAATGGCTATCGTTCGAATATATTCACAGGGGGTGGTTCGAATAGTAGGAATGTTCACATGTCTAATCAAGTATTTCCCCGCCCATCTAATACAAATGAATCCAAAGTCCGACACATCAATCGAATAAAAGTCCAACCAACATATGAAGATACGAATAGGGTGATTCGAATAGTGATTCGTATGGTGATTCGTATGGTGATTCGAATAATAGAGGTAAGACAAGTAAGTATGTGTGTCGCATACATGGATTCAGAAATAAAAATACATGTTTGTAACAGAGAATCACATACAGCTAACTAGAACTGAAGTACAGTAATTGACAAATAAATGAGGAGAACTATCAGAGAATGTACTCGCCTGATACTCTGAGAAGAGTAGTATAATGTCAGATGTCTACACCGGAGTTACAGTATCCTAAATAGAACAGTACAGGTTATAATATGCTTAAAATAAGACAAATATAGTCTATGATGCAATCTACATGATTTCTAGACCAATCTAGGTCAAAGTCAACTATAAGTCAAACCTGGTCAACTGTCTAGGTCAAACTAGGTCAATTGGGTCAAGCCTAAGCCAAACAAGTCCCACTAGGCCTAACCAGCCTATTCTAGCAAGCACACCCAATATCTAGGCTATACAGGCCAACCACACTCCTACACTGGCATTCAAGCCATAAACACAGGTTTATGAGCCATAGGTTGTATGCCTAGGTTAATCACATAGTTCATTACACACTTGACAGTATATCTAACCTATATTACACATTAACATGGCTATAATATAATATGGAATATACATAACCTATAAGCTAACTATGGTATACCACACATTCATATATATATATCCATATATATAATAGCACCCACATAACATATAATATATAGGATATATCTATATTATATCTCATATATTTATATACATGTATATATGTATGTACACATATATAGAGATAGGAAGGGGATGTTATGGTGTGTGATACATGAGAGTGAAAACAGTAAAATCCTGAAATCAGTTAACCAGGAAAGATAGTCCAAAACTGGTAAATAAAATCTGTGTGTACACACATATCAATATGAACAGGAAAGGGAATTCAGTAATACAAACAATGTGGCAGTGTGTTCAAACTGTGTGTGTGTGTGTACCATGTTTGTGAGTTTAAAACAGTGTGTCTGTGTGTGCGAAACAGCGTGGAATTCAGGGAAATCAGGAAATATGGGGTTAATGTGACATTGCATGAACAATGAGATGGCCATAGGCATCTCAGATTCTCAGGAATTTCAGATGGCAGTTGGAAGTTAGGGGAAGTTGTGTGTATGATAGTGTAATACAAAATGTGTGTGTATAGAGTGAAAGAGAATCAAGTAGAGGATGTGAGTGAGCAAAGTGCCAAATAGAGTGTATAAACTCAAGAATTTCAGCTAGTAATATAAATGTATTAACATGGAAGATGGACTTCAAAACATTGTTAGAAGAGTGGAAAATCAGAAACTTAAGTCAACTGTTCTCAGAATAGCCTATATTTCAGTTTAACCCACATCCTAAACTCAATTCAAATACTGGTTTCAGAATTCTGAATCCTCTCAGGGTTCAGTTTCCTATCACAGTTTCACCTTAACTCAAAACTTGAAATGAGGAAAAAATATATAGTGTAAACCATACAAACAATCAATTGAAAACAAACTCAAAACCAAATCCCATTCTCAGTTGACAAGCCCCCGACCCAAACCAGTTTTAGGAAAACAAAGACAGCTACACATCAAAAATCAAATTGAAGTTCCATTCCTCAACACAAAACTTAACCCATTAATCAGGAAGTCTAATACACATGTAATGAGTTTAAACATGTAAATTCATATCAAGAAAACAGTTTAAAAACAGGGAATTACCAAATATTGGGACTGATACAAGGGGATGCAGGAACAGTTCAATCCATGAAATCCCAAGCAAATTCAAAATCCAGTTTTACATAACCATGAATCCTAACAATTTAGACCCAACCTGTAAAACCCCTAAATTTCTACTATATTTTTTTATTAATATTTGTACGGATTTAAAATTTTATATTGTACGTCGCGTAGTTGTATTTTACGTCGCGCACGAAATTTTATTTTTGTTCGACGAGTGCGAATATGTGTGAGCGTACATATTTTATAAAAATATTTTTTTATATACTTTCAAAATTATATAATTATTATTCTTGCTATAAAAGCCTTTTGTTTCTAAAAAGTTATTAATAATAAATAATATTTGTATACTAGAAAAGCCTAATTATGTAAAGAAATTTTTGCATACATATATTTTCGTAATTATTTATTTACATTAAATAATGTAATTTTTAAAATTAATTATTATAGTTTTTGGAAAACATATTTCAAAATTATTGTGACGATTTAAATCGTGATTTGAATTTTTAGATTGATTTAAATAGTAGATATTTGAAATTTGATTTATCCTATTCGATTTTAAACTAAAATTAATTTGATTTAAATTTGAATTGTATTTGAAATTGGATTTTAATTAGATTTAAAATTGGATTTTGATTTATTAAATTAATTTAAATTACAAATTGAATTATCTACATTGGGTTTAAATATCCTAAACCTTATCTTATTGGGAATTCCCACATCCTATAAATAGGCAGGTGCTCCTCCAATTTATTTTATCATCCTCCAAATTGTTCCACAAAATTTCCACAACATGTACGTGCCTCGTGTCGGTGTCCATCCCTTCCGTGTCAGCCGTGACGGCCTCGGGTCCGACCCCGGGTGACTCTCTTATTCTAATTCTTGTACATTTATATTTAATTTCCTCGTGTCGGACACACCCCGACATTATCAAATTTCTAATCCTAGCCTAGCCTAGCCTAGTCTACGCTTCTGCCTCCCGCCAACGTCCGCCGTACCCGGCCAACTAGGGCCAATCCAACCGTCACCCCAACCGGCGACATACCACCACAACATCGTCTCCTCGACCACTCCAGCAGAACACAACCACCTCCTCTTCTCCTGTCCACCCATACTGCCGCCACCGTCGCCGCGAACTTCCCCGCCGCCGGCCAAACCAACACACAACCACCACCACCAATTCCGACCACTTCGCCATATCCCAAAAAATAACCACCAAGAAAAATCCCAAAAATCAAAGACAACCCAGACCAGACTCACCTGTCGACGCCGCCCATAGACCGCCCGCTCCGACCGACTTCCCTTGCCGCGCCCGTCGCCTCACCCGAACTCCGCCGTGCCAGCGCGAGCGCGCCGCCGCACGCAGACCGCAACCTCCCCGACTCCCCGTTCTCCGCTCCTCCACGGCGAACTTCGCCGTCCGCGTCCGCCGCCTGCTCCACGCCCTTCCGCAGTTCCGCCCGCCGACTTCTTTCCTCCCGTCGCCAGTGGCCAACCCAGCCACCGCGCGCCATCTTCTCCGACGGAAACCCCCATCCACCTCCGTCGCCGGCCGACGAGCCGTCCGCCATCCCCGACTTCCCTTCTTTTTCCGCCACCAGTGGCCAACCCAGCCACCGCGCGCCCATCTCCTCCACCGTAAAACCCTTCTTCCCTCCTTCCTTCGTCGGCGCAGCCGCGTCACCGGAGCCCCCCTCCGTCAGCGCCGCACGCGCCCACTGCGTCCGCCGCCCTCTTTCCGACCCTCCTCCGCCGGAGCACCAAACCTCGAGCTCCCTCTCCTTCTTCTCCGGCTCCATCTTCTCTCACTCGCTGCTCGCTCTCCTCTCCGTTTCTCTCTCCTTCATCATCTCTCTCCCCGCTCGAAAGCTCTTTCATTTATTTCTCCTCTGTTCTCTCGAAAGAGGAGAACGGATCAGTGTTTATTTTATTTTATTTTTTTGTTCTCCTCTGTTCTCTCTTTCATTTATTGTTCTCCTCGAAAGAGGAGAAGGATCAGTGTTTTATTTTTTATTTTTTTATTGATTTACTTAATTTTTTAACTGTATTATTATTATTACAGTTGAACTGATGTTAATAGTTTTATTATTCTTATTATTATCATTAAATTATTATATTATTATTATTATTATTATTATTATTATATTATTATCATTATCAATATCTTTATCATTATCATTAGCATTATTATTATTAGTATTATTATAATTGTCATTATATATATTATTAACAATTATTGCTTTTGTTAATTAGTATTACTATTATTTCGTTTGTTGTTTTTGTTTAGTTTTATATTGCTTTTTCTTCTTTAATATGCTATTTTATTATTATTATTATCACCGATTTTTTTATTAATATCGTATTTGTTGTTAAATTATATTATATATCCAATTAATTATATTATTGTATTTTCATGGTATTCTATAATTTTTGATTATTATAGTATTCTAGTTATTTTTCAAATGTAGTTTTGACTTAAAAATTATATTTGGACAAAATTTGGATTTTGGGTCTAAAATGATTATTTTATACTCATCTAAAATATTTTTAGTTTCTAATATTATAAATATTCCTAAAAAGTTATATATTCTTATTTAACATTTTTTTTATCATCTCCATCTCGACTAGCCATAATCCTCGTCCTTTACAAATTTGGTACGTCCTCATGTCCGCCCTAACTAAATTGACCCTTCTGGACCCAATGGAACTGTCCGTGCCACCATCAGAGGTCCCCATGTATAGTTGTTGCACCAAAGTCACAGTTCATGCCAGCTTGATCCTCGCAGCACACCAGGGTACTACCAGGCAAGACACCTTGCCATTAGCTGTTTATTTAATTTAGCTTATATTTCATGCATTATTTATTTTCCTTATGCAAAATAAACTGTGATACATGGCATAACTGCTAGAACTTACTGTTCATTTATTTTCCTGCTATGTATTATTTTTACATTAAACCTAGATTTAAGGGACCACCTGTGTATTGCATTCATTGGCCTTGACACGTTGTAACACGAGGTGTGTGTCGCAATAGAACACGAAAGTGCATGATTGGCTGGCCACCAGTACGTACAAGCCGTGCGATAGGAATAACCGCTAATAGAGGTTGCATACTAGTTTGACTTAGCGGTTATAGAGGTTTTGTGTTGGGTATACAACACAGTAGGCATTGGGCGGGGAGGACAATTCTTAGCGTATGGGCTTCGATACACTTCCCTTGTGACCCGGACTCTCCGCTGGAGATACGGGGTTGATGACCCATAATTACTGACGGCCACTGACGATTCTGCGGAACGTCATGCTCTTCCTGATGGGGCCTTGGTGCCCAAAGGGGGACTAACCGATCCTATTTAGCCAGGGCCCATGCGTTGGAAGGATTGTTCTTAACAACATTTCACTTAGATTGGTTAGGCTACCTTTATCCGTTATGTACGAGTACTTTTGGTTTGGGTACTTGTATCTGACGTGGCTTGGAACAATAACTTGTCGCGGATTAGTTCATAACATCTTGTCCTTGTTTGGTTGTAGGTGTGACTTACTACTTCGATGAGAAGGTATTGAACCTTGTTGGGGTCCGGATATCATATTGGATTCATAGCATGGGAAGATACGTTACCGTGAATTAGTTTACCATCTCCTGTCTTGTTTGGTTGGGGGGATGGTACG